>QGMI01000044.1:0-86593 GCA_007821535.1 Lachnellula occidentalis | reverse complement strand
TGAGGAGGCGAAAGGGACGTTGATGGTGAGTTTGGGTTAGGTCGCTGTTGAGGCGGAAGGTGAAGGAGAGGAAGGAGGGGATGAGACGATGCGTGCGTAGTTTGCGTCGTCTGTGTTCCAGAAATAGAGACCGTACTTGGCCTGGTAGGTGACGGGTAGGTATTGCGTTATTGCATCGCATGTGCTTTGTGGCATGTAGATGTAAGGGAGAGGGGTTTCGATAAAGACCGACGTCGATGGACTTAGCGTTGAGTTCCCAGCGGCCAGGAGTCCGGATTTAGAAGTGAAGTTGAAGGGGGAGCCTCCCTCCGCGACACCGATCCCGATGTCCAGCAGATCTATAGGCAGATGGTTGATAATGTAGACTTGACTACTGACCTGCCCCAGCGCCCTACTCTGGTCAAACCCACCGATGTTTAACGAGCCAGAGATTCTCATGGCTGCGGAGCCAATGTGCAAGCCGTAGGAATTTGACGGCACTTTGCCCTGAGCGAATAGATCGGCGGGGAGAAACGTGCCGTTGAAGCGGGGGTTCGGAGGGAAATGGGTCCAGCTTTGATTGAACTGTGGACAGCCCAGGCTGAGACTCCCAATCTGCACTGGATACATCGTGCCATCCGGGAGTGTTTCGTTGGCTTCGGAAATAACCAGCATGTCGAAATCGCTGAGATTTACGTCGACGGGCTGTCCAGCAACACCATTTTGTACCTTGAGAGTTGCGGTCTCAAACATATAATCCGCACTCCCCGTCAAGCTAGGCAAGCCCCCACCAGTACTCTCGAATGACGAACCGCGGATATTTCCAGTTTGTCCAATCTGCACATTAGTGCTGGAGGCCGAGGCATTGTAGAAGCCTGCGAGACTGGCAACAGGACAGGCAGCTCCATCGGCACATACTGAGGGTGCCAGAATATCCGACGACCACGATCCTCCCGGGAGTAGATCAACGGATTGAGAAGGCATTCCGACGCCGATGGTGATGGCTTGCCATGGCCCGTCTGGCCCGTAAGACTTGGAGGAGAACGGAATAATTTGCGGATCGACAGCAAGAACGATTGAGACAAGTAAACAGAAAGGAAGAAGTGGTGTCCTCGTAACGAGAGATGGACAAACCATTGCAGACAGTGGAAATGTGGAATTAGAAGTAGATGTATGATCAAGCGGGAATGGGACATTCAAATGCTACAGTAGAGTAAAGAATAAAACGTTTCTATCAAAGAGACGCAGAGAGAGCCTCACTGACTGGGCGGTAGGAGAGAGTTTCTCATTGGACTACTTGTATCAGATGAAGTCCTAGATCAACACCAACACCGGCCTGGTGAAAGTTCCTGCATCGGCTCCCCTGCAATGAAACAAGCCACCAACAAAACCGTAGCAAACCCCATCTTATAATGCAGGCGGCGGGGGACAAGTGCCGCCTATTTGTGCCTAGCATGAGGACCAAGATAAATAGTTGAAGCTTTTTGATTGGCAGGTTTTGTGTAGAAGGCCGTACAACATTGTAGCATTTAAGTCGGAGATGGGGTGGAAGATGGAGTAGAGGCCTTGGAGCTCGGACCAGCAGTGATGGCGCTTAAGCTTATGTAAGCGCCGTTTCGGAACTGGTGGAATTCTGGTGGGATGAAAGCACCGCAACTCTGCTCTGCATCAAAAACCATATATTATTAACACCCCACTGCCGAAAAGTGTGTATACTTACAATGTAAGATCCGTTGTATTATTGTATTATGGACCTTTATGCAGTATGGTGATGCCCGAGTGGACATAGCCTTTTTAGCGCCGGCGGCTGCGTGTTGCACGACCAGCGGCTAGGGAGAAGATATGCCATCTGGGCACGCATCAGTGGTCCAGTAATGAGGTGGCCGGAAGGAGATCTTGCATCTGGCGCTCCAATATACGGCATGTTGCCCTAGGTAGGTTTCGTCAAGCGCGCGATAATGGTACGCTCTTCTTTTGGATGGGATTTGAATTTGAGTTGGTCAGCTCAAACCAAATACTCGCAGCAGTTCCTCCATGCTTTTGCAGTTGCTTGACTTTATCATTCTTACAGGTCTGTCAACCATATGCTGTGCAATCTTTGCTTAAGCAGGCGTTCTTCCCGGTCAAATCCAGCACCGGAAAAGAGTCAAAACCCTCCCTGGAGGCTGGTCTGTCGAATGCTACGCGTACTTTGACTCACGCAATCACACATCTACCGCCAGTTAGCCATGTGGTCCAAACCAGCCATAACACGGTATACTCAATGTCTGGCAAGTCTCTGAAGTTGCGATGCCTCGCCGTAGATACGAATGTCAATGTGCCGGAGAAGGAAGACTTGGAAGGAACTGGAAGCGTTGGTATCTGATCAGCAAGCGCTGGTGAAATCCAAGGTCATGCCAAAGGCGTCTGCTTTTGCTGGCCTAGAAGAATAGAACACTTGAGCTTTAGGTGGAATGTGGCTCTGAAGAAACGTATTTTCCCGGGGTGTCTTAAGTCCAGACAGTGAATATTTCTACCTTGTGCCACAAGACAGGTGACACAAAAATAGAGTTTACAGTATCCAAACAGCAGCAATCGACTCCACCTTCAAATAACTTCATACAGTCCTTCAGTCTCTTCCTCGGTCAACCTCTTGACACCTGACGATCCGAGGGGATTCTGCGTAGGCCTGCCATCTTCCTCTAAGCCTTTCAAGCAGTCATTCTCGTCTGGAATTGGTAAGCTTGGAATCCAATGATGCTTGCCTTCAACTCACATTTGTTGAGGCTGACGACAGAACAGACTTCGGAACAGCATTTCAACTTGCAACCTTCTGTCATCATATCCAAAAGGATCAATGAGTGACAACAGCAATCACAATGGATAGTCCAACAGACGTTGCGATAAAGCCCGATCCAGATGCCGAAGTCACGACTTCCGAACCATCAACGAGGAACCAAACAAGTCGCCCTTCCGGAGCCTCCTCGCACGCCGCAGGTCACGGAGCTGAATTCGTCTTCGAGCACTTCAAGAAAATCCCACCCGAAGTCCGCGATATGATCTGGAAGTCTGCCGCATACGAGCCACGAGTCGTTGAGGTGGTTCTTGCGCCTCACATCGAGGTCTTGGTCCTCTTGGACAGACTCGCATACAAAACCCTTGTACCAGCACTGATGCATACTTGCCACGAGAGTAGAGCCGCTGGGGGAAAGATTTACGATCAACTTTTATCGCCGGCAGATAGTGGATTTGGGCACACTTATGTCAACTGGGATTGCGATGTCATTGTTTTTGTTGACAATTTAGAAGGTGATGGAAGTTGGGATCTACTCATAAACGTCATGAATTCTCGAGATGACTCGGGTTTCCTATACATACGATCTCCGGGCGGTTTTGGTCCTGCCCACGATCTCAAGGAGAAGTGCATCAAGCTTGGTCTTGCTGGTAATGCTGATATCATGGATTTTTTGGATTTCTACCAACCCGACGAATCTTTCAAGAATCTGCAGGAAATCGTCTTCATCCCTTCTCAACTACGTCCATCTAGGAGCGGCAACATCACACTCGCCAATGTTGGCAAGCTTACCGTTGAGATGAGCGAGTCTTACCATAAAATTCAAAACATGGACCGTCTTTCCGACTCGCTCAAAAACACCGTAACCACCAAGTATTCAGTAAGAGACAGAAGAAAGCTCTTGAAACGAAGGCAGGAAAATATACCCAGAGAAGGATAATGTAAAGGTACGGGTTCCAACTCCCCTAGTGTACTTATAGCTCACTGATACGTCCCAGGAGGGACCATCTTGAACGCGAGGCTTATTACATAAAAACACCGGAGTTCTCTCTTCGCAGAATGCAGGTTCCATTCGGTAAATTTTCTCAATAAAGGACGCGTTGAGTTTCTGAACGAATTTATATCCGAGGGTTTCGCCTGAATTTGGGAGTTAGTGGTTAGCAATGAATTACAGGATAAGGCATCTCGGTGAATCTGCGAACAAATGGCATGATCTGGTATCAGCATTGACGTTGTGGAGAGCACGGCATGAAAAGCTTTTCGATCGGGACTTGCTCACATGGGTGAATAGTTTATGGTTTGTTGGGATCTGGCACGTGGGACACTTCAAAAGCTTTCGCCTATTCTACCCGGAGGGGGCATCATGTTAACCGAGCAAGGAAGAGCATTTTACTTTCTTTCAATAGAACAAAAATCAATTGCGTTTTATTAGCACTCGGCACCATGACCATCACTAAAGGAACGTCAGGAGCTCAATCACGTGCTTATAAACATCGACCCCGCCCCCTTTTTAAACGAGCGAGCATGCCCTAAAAATATACTAAAATCAAAGATAGATGAATTAAACGGCCGCAAACGAAAGCGAAAGCTGATATACCGATCTTAAGATCTGAAATTAGCCAAACATGAAAAACATGAGAGTAGAGTTAGTTGACCAAAAAGCAAAAAGTAAACACACTGGACTGAATCCCTTTACAGAGAGGCCATTTGGACGACTTATACCTTTTGCAAAGAGGCTTGTGTTTTTGATACAAAAGTTCTTCTTCTGATATAAGACTGTGAAATATAAAGGGCCGGAGATTTGCCAACTTGCGAGAATTCAATCGGATATATCAACAACGAAGACCTCACGGCTACGCAGCTCTTTTACTACTTAAGGTATTCAAATATGACAAACATCCACAGATACGGTGTGTCTGGCACCGCGCAAATATTGGCAGACTTAAACTAGCTAGTACTAACTTGATATATGAACTGAAAAACAGCTCGTTGCGGTCCATATAAGAAGATTTCCTACGAGGAGACCGGTCCCCTCTATTGCAACCGTGACAGAATCTGGGATCGTCAAATTCAGCTATACTGACGAGCGCTTGAATGAATCTTGAAGCCTTCTCGCTCCCTTGAAAGGTCTTGAGTCTGAATCACCGTAGAGAATAAGGGCTTCCTCCATCAGTTAAGAGTAAACATGTTGTGTCATTTAAAGATCCAAGAATAGAAGAATCACGACGAAGAAACGCGCGCGCGCTTTCAAGGACTTTCTTATGCAGGGATATTCGTTATACTATTAGGACACAGGCCGGCTATCGTCGAGTCCGTTCATCATATCAGAAGCAACCCCAATGAATAAGAAAATCGACGAGATCTCTTGTCCCCGCCTTGATTGTCACGTTTAATCGAAGTCCAGGGCGCGGCTATGCAGGTCTACAAATACAACGTGCCAACGTTTAGCGATACTCGAATGATGACCGATACCGTACCAAAGTATGCATATATACGCCTTGACAGCCTTCAACTATAAGGTAGCTAGTGTACCAAAAATACCAAATCTAGTATAATGTTTCCAAACTGCTAAACAATTATCAAAAAAAGTAAAAAATATAGGCTAGGACACCCTCGAACAAGTTCGACGATTAATTCTTAAAGAAACCTTAACCAATGCACCATTACACCTGGATGTACTTTTACTTCTGTTTATTCAATTACATATACCTACTACCATGCCCTCGGCCCGGCGACTAGGTAAACGTAAATGCGAATGTGAATGCAAACATATAAGGCGGCCTCTCTTTTCCTTTGACAACGCAAACGCGAAGTGCAATAAACATTCAAGATCAAACCCATTTATCAATTCGGAGAAAGACAAAAGACAAAAGACAAACATCGTCCTGTTCAATCCATGCAGAACCTTGCAGTTCCTGTGCGCCATGATCCTAATTAATAACCACGTCGTCAAAACAAGCACGGCCGTAACCTAGCCCTCATCCTGCTTTCAGACCGTGGAACCTCCAAATCAATACATCCGTCTTGTAAGCTAAACAAAACAGAAGTAGAGAAGTCTAGAAATGCTTTCTCGAATCCCCATATCTTCGACCCATCGCGCGAGAAATCCAGTTCTGTTATGCTAAAGGACATATCACACCTGTCAGACCGACGTGACTCGTGAGCGTCTCTAGCGCTAAACGTACTGCTCTGGCCATTTTCTTCTTTTTTCTTCAATTTGCTTTCCTCGAATCCAAGCGCGTGATTCTAGCCGTGCCTTTTCGGGGTATACGGCCGTGGATGCGCAACATGAGTTTCATTATAAAAGAAAGGGAGCAATATAGCGATATGGCGGATACCTAGGACGATAAGCTGAAGTAGTCGGGAGCAGACAGGAGGAGAGGAGAATACGTGCAGGATGTGTCTAATACAGTAGCAGCGCGGTACGTGGTCACTACTAGGGATTTACTACAGCAACAGTGGACAGGCTCCGGGCCATCGACTCATATCGATCCTCGAATCAAGGGAAAGGTTGCGCGGACGAGGGTAGCCCACAAAGAAGGTATATGATTTCGCTAGGTGGATGCAAGGAGATGTTTGAAAGATGCTAGTTATCGTGGAACGAACGTTCTTATGAGAGAGGAAATATTTGAAAGCGAGAGGCAGAGCAAGTACCCAAGGAGATGCAGCTAGATACATTTGCTTATTTCATCGGTTAGCGATTGACAAATAGACTCCGATTCAACGCTAATAGTCTTGTCAGAATAGATCAATATGAAGAAGTCAGGCAGGTAGGTTGCTGGCAATTTTCACTATAAGGCACACAAAAAAATATCATAAAGACTATCAATACCTCGGTCATCCTCTCACTACCTCCTCGACAAAAAAACTCGTCAAGGCTAAAAAGGTCAAGCGACATCCGCGAGTACTGTATGGAACTGCATACTTCACATTGCTCATTTATTAAAGTGCAACCACCTTCTTTCGAAAAATTTCTTGGGCGGTCCAATTGGTTTGTATCACTTGGTAACACTCCGAAGGAAACAAAACAAAATGGCAAGGCAAGTAGAAAGTCCAAAAGGAAAACAAAAGGCAACCAGTCATGAAACTCATGTATATATTTGCTCGTCTGCTAGCAGACGTCACCACCAGCAGGTATAGAAAGGGTGTAACCAACCAACATATGTACAAAACCAACGAGTCCAAACCCAACAAAGCGATGCACCCCACCATCTATGCCCCGTCTCAATGCACGCGAAACCCAAGACCACGCAAAACGCCATTCCCATATATGCAAGTGCTCCAACCATCACATCATGCGCGCCCCAACCTCTCTAGACACACTTTCAAATCCTTGCCTGGCACGGAAGCCAGCACTTTCATACACCCCCCGCACGCACTCAGGCAGCACCACGAGCACCGCCACCGCATATCCCTGTCCTGCCTCTGACACACCATGCACGCCGTTGGACACATTGTATTCTTCGCGCTGCGCATGAAGCGATGTGATTGATAGCATTGCAGCTGCACGATACTCAGCGGTGCACAGGGGAAGATCTTGCCCGGCGGAGCAGGCGGCCCTTGTGTTGGGAAGGAGATCTTCGAGGGCAGGGGAGAAGTCAGCGGCGGCGAGGATAAGGGGGACGAGGGCGACGGTTGTGGTGTTAGGATCCTGGATGTCGTAAAGGGCTGAGGCTGTGGGGAATGCGTTACTCGCGGCTCGGAGGTAATTGTGAGCGTCTCGCTCGAGTCTCGGGTGTGAGTGGTGATGAGGAGGTTTGGTCTGCTGGCATTGGCGCTGCCATTGGACATGAGACGTGATTCGGACCTGCTTGGAAGCTCGGAGGTTGCTTCATCTGGTGGGGTATGTGGTGTTCGTGGAGACAATCCTTGTGGTGTTGCAGTGCGCTGCGCCTGTGTGTCTGTGTCCTGATAGTCTGGAGTTGGAAGTCGAGTGAATGGCGAGCTTTGCAGAGACGCAGTTCCATTCTGGACCCCCTCCTCCTCTTTGGTGATAGCTTCCTCCTCTTTGCTTATTGATGTGTTTGATTTTTTCCGAGCATGCTTCTCCTTCAGCTTCGAGATCTTGTTCCCCATAAAGTCGGGCTGGGGAGGAGCTGGTCGTGCAGGCACAGGTTTTCTGCCTGTACTTTTCGGGAGGGTGAAGGGAATCGCAGGTAGAGCTCGTTCTGGCGGTGGCCCTTGCCTTTTCGGTCGGCTAGTTGTTGACCCGTTGCTACTTTCCAACTGCAACTCTGGGAATTTGATGCTCTTGTCGCTGCGAACTGATCGACGTCTCCAAATCTCCGGCCTAGGTGGCGATGATACAAAGCCAGCGGATGGACTTGCAAGAATATGTTTTGGCGACTGCAAGAAGAAATCGTGAGTTAGCAAACATGGCTCAAATATTCTTTGGTGGTTGATCTTGAAATGTCCCCCAACACTCGAGACATTCCATGGAAGGATACAAAGACGCTAATGATTATTCACTCACTCCTATATTTTCCGCAACTTCCTCTCTTTGTTCGTCCTTCTGTGGCAGTGGAGGCGATGGACCACCTTTCGAATCACCACCACTTATTGACTCCCTCGAGTACCTGCTGCTATCCGAAACACTCCGCGGAGAGTCGGAAAAGACAGACGACGGACTAGCAATTGACGGAGTATTCGTTTGTTCGTTTGTTGAAGCACCAACAGGTCTCCGGCGGATAGACATTTTCGGAAGCAGGGCGTCTTTTGGGAGAGGAGGTAGAGGGGACTGTCGGACATTCGATTTCACCGATATTTGGGAAGTTTCTTTTGGAGCAGTGGGCAAGGCTTTGGAGAATCGCGAGCGTCCTCTGCCAGGAGTTTCTGGAAGTATCAAAGCCATTTTCTTTTGCGTGGGCAAGAAGCACAACTACAAGTAAGATAATTAAACATTTTGCAAACAAGATGCCCACTTCTTACTGTTCATTGCGCAGTTTCAAAACAAAATCGTGCGCGGGGCACCCCCGGGAACGCTGAAACGACGATAGTTTGGCGGGATCAAATCACGATCTTCCCGTGGACTGAACCTTGTCGATAGAAGGCATCGAAGGTTCTCATGCAGATGAATTTTGCCTCCTCATTCGCTCTTTTTCAAACCCTGGAAGGGTTCGCAATCACGAATACTCCGTAAGGGTCTCCCATCATGGGGAACCGGAAGAGAGAAAAGGCTTTACCGGTAGAGTACAGTAGCAGAGCCGTTGACGGAGAAGATACATTACGAATGCTACAAAACCCTTACTACTCTTCGGTAGTTGCAGCTGGTCTTAGTCCGCCCAATTAAGATGCAGGATGCTTTCTGGGTTCGTCGTCCCAACTTCAAAACTCGAGCTGTGGATTTGCGTCAAGAGACGTTGAAGTGGGGTGCATAAGCTTCCAAAAGGGCTACAGTAAAGGCTTGTCGCAAATTACCAGGCCAGAATCATGCATGCAAAGAATAGATTAGAAGATCACCTGTCTGCTTCGGAATGATTAATTATGCCTTGATCGATATTGTTCGTTAGATGCCGTAGGTTTGGTAATAAGAGTAGCGCATATGAAACATCTCATCTGCTCCTTCGGATGAAAGCCGGGAGGGAGAATGAGCTTAATGTAAGCAAACCCCGGGACTAAGTCGGCCCGGAACTTGATATTTGTGCCGAGGTGATATTCATATTCACAACATATCAAAATAAGAAGCAAATACTCGAGTAGAAGAGCAAATTATTTGATAAGAAAGAAGGAATCCAGCGGATTAGAACAGGATCCGAGATATAAAGAAGGCTGGTACATACACGTGACCTAAAGGTTATATTGGACTTAGCTGCTTATCTAAGCGTACTAGGGCCATTCATCTCTCCACTTCGATTCAAACATCACTCTACTATATACACACCAGAATATACATACGACTATTACCTCTTATGCTAGGCGTCAAGCTCTCATTTGATTATCTCTATGACCTACGTATTCTAATAAATAGGACTTGCGTCTGATGTTCTCTAGCTATATAACCTTTGCTTTTCCCCTTTAATTGGATTATGCGAGATCTCTGATATTGCAGTGATTATTCGGACCCGAAGGAACTTGAGTTATAACATTTTATTCTTCGAGCTTGTAGATACAAGGGAAGTTGAAACAAAATGGTGGCTTGTTGTTTCCTGCTAACTGTTTTAAAGAAGATTATAGACCGGCAGTTTGCTGTATAACTTGCACTAGCAAGTATTGAAAGACCTAGCGCCTGTTTGTATTGACGAATTATAATTCGCACGCAAGCATATCTTCACCATGTTCTAATGTTCACTAGCGCTTTTGGTATTGTCATCGTATAGGCAAATGTCCCCAGACTTTACTAACTTAGCATATATTATCTAGCTATCTATTTCTAAACTGGCAACCGAGGACTTGGAACAGCACAAAAGCACTTGGATCATACTAGCCAACCCGTCAAAGGACATAGCGAAAATGTGGTTGTTCGAAATCAGTGAGATCTAGGAATTTATTCTGTTCATCCTCCTCAGTCAACTCCAGCGTGCCGGATTCTGTCTGCAAGCGGTCGCGGCGACGGTTCTCGTAGATGTTGAGAAAGCGGATCAGGAGCAAGACCAAGGCGGATAGTCCGTACATGATTGCAACAAGAGTCTTTCCGGTTGGATAATTCGGCGCCTCGCTTGATCTGAAGGTCTGGGGACCGATCCAGTTGCCACACGCATAGGCAATGATCTGGGCACCGCTGACCGTGGCTTTCTTCGTGTATCCGAGGGTGTTGTTGGAGATGAGGACCATGACCAAGCACCACGACGCACCTGACACACTGATCAAGTAGTATCCGATGAGAAGGGAGGCCTTGGCTTGGGTCGTGATCATGAGAATACCTCCCACCATGGGGAACAGGATGGCGATGAAGGCAGGTCCGCTTCTGTCCATCATCTTGTCGGAAACCCATGTGAAGAACAGCTTTCCACCCAGATCAAACAATCCGGCTGGCGTTCCCAATAAGAGTGAGTTGCGTGGTCCGAAACCAAAGGAGCTGATGACGAGAGATCCGAATGTTGTGATGCCGCCGTTTGGAATGTTCATTAGTAACGAGTATAGCACGTATAGATAGGTTCTCGGGTCTTTGAAAGCCTCTCGGAATTGGTACCACTTCCACACTCGGGAACCGATACCTTGAAAGTTTCCACTATCGAAATCATTTGAGTCAGCAAAATAGGCTTGAAAAGGGGGCAGGACTTCACAGAAATAAAGAGACTTACCGAATCCGTTCAACTGCAACTTGTTGTTCGCGCTCGTTGAGAAATCTAGCTTTGGTCTGGTTATCCGGTAGATACCACAAGCAAAAGATGCCAGTAGCCACCGTCAAAGGACCGAGGATCAAGAAAAGTATTTTCCAGGATGCAAGTGAAGACTTTGTGATTGCCGACAGGCCATAACCGATAGGGCCCATCAGGATCAGAGTTATGCCGTTACAAGAGAGCCAATAGCCCATGCGTCGACCTTGTTCACTCTGTTTGTACCACATGGATGTAATCAGAACGAAGGCGGGAGTGATGGTCGCCTCGAAGAGTCCGAGAAAGAATCGCAGCGCGAGAAGTCCGGCATAATTTGATGCTGCGGCATGGCAGGTAAGAACAACACCCCAGACGACAACATTGGCGGAAGTGTACTTGGCGACAGGAAGACGTCGAAGCAGGTACGTTGTTGGAAACCTTAGAGACACTTTTCTTAGCCCGTCGATTCTTATAAATTTGCGCAAAGAACTCACTCCCATAAAAGGTATCCGGCGTAGAAGATGCTAGATACCCAACTGTATTGCTGTGACTTCGGATCCAGATGCGTGTCTACTCGGATTCCCATGAGAGATGCATAGTTTAGACTGATCTTGTCGGCAAACTGGATGGCGTAAATCCAACAGAGAATAGGGAGTATATGCCAATCCTGGTAAGTATTAGTAAATGTCCTTGGTAGAAAGTCTCCTGGAAACTATTTATCCAGGCTTTCATCAAATAGTAACTTTGAGTTATTTTGGTCGACTTTCTTCATAGGTGTCTAATCGAAATTGGCAATGGAACTAGTACTTACAATCTTCGATAACACACTCTTTCCTTCAGCTTCCGAGTAGTCAATTCTTCCACCTGATAGAGCTGCCAAAGCCGGATCTGCATTGAGATCAACCTTGAGGACTTCCCCAGTCTCATACATAGGGTCTGTTGCTACAGGCGCGATTGTATTTTTCTCTTCCAAAGCAGCTGCCGTCTTCGTTTCGTTGGACATGATTGTGTTGGAGAAGCTCACAGCTCAGCTGCTGGAATAATAATATGGTGTTGTACAATGTCGGTAGGACAGAAAGCATGCCCCTTTATAACATTTGCCAGTGCTGTAAAGAGAGTTCCTACGAATCATAATCAGATAAGAACATACTGTATTCATGATAAGGAGTCGGTTCAATTCCCAGTGATGCGTTTGTCTCCGCACTCACTATTCGTCCACTGATCCACAGGTCCCTGGCCCTTGGGGTTGGGTTGCGAGAGGCGAGATGTGGAGGTAACTGTGGTGGAGTGCGTGGAGTGGGGGAATCACCATGTGGAGCAGCACTTTGGCACCTAGCGCTCACCGAAACCTTAAAGTACACTCGGCTTGATCTTATATGTCCCTTGTGGTGAACAAGATAATGGACAATGACATAAAGTTACCATTAGTGAGCAGAGAACGCCACGGGTTTATCTACGAAGATCATGTCGAGGGAGTCCAGGCTTCTTAGACGGGATGGATTGAGAGCTCAACAGCGCTAGAGGCTTTCACTGCCATGTGGAGCACCACATTACCGGTAAAAGGTAGATCACGGCCAGTTGAGCTGTTTCGCCCCACAACAGAACTCGATGGATTAACCTCCATGTAGCTAGAGGCATCCCCAATGCCACACCGTACTAAGCCAATCCTGTAAAGTTCATCGAAAAGCTGGCGTTCGAACGCCAGGTTGGCGTTTGCTCCACATCTCAATGCTTTTCGCTTAGAAAGGTAAGGCGCTTGCTCCACTTCTTCTGCTTTTCGCTTAGCGCTACTAGCCTTCATATGAGAATAGGGGTAAAGTGGAGTATAGACCCACTATGTATGCTTTACGCAGCGAAACAGCTCAAAACACCATGCCAAGAGAAAATAAAACGTATCGCTAGAACAGGTATAACGTCAAGCTAATGCAAGTCAGAGGGTGCGAGAGAAAACTGGGGCGAAACAGCTCAAGTATTGCCAACTGCTCCACGTTTGCATGGTTCATAAGATAAGGGTTCTAGTATGGGGCTTCTGAGGGGTCCCTGATTAAGCCCAATAAGTCTCTGGCCCATAATCTTACCGACGACTTGGGTAAGTTTCACTGACTATCATCCCAAGTAGGACTTGGCAAGCACTGATCATAAGCTCAAGATTTAGACTTTGTGTATTTCCATTGTACGGAGATAGATGTCTATCAAGCTTTGATTTCGTACGATACAAGCGGTTTGGCCACTTCGTATCTGTCGTCAGCCCTGAACATATCAACGTGATTTTCTCCCTTAGGTTTGTCGTGATCAAAGTCTGGCTTCATGTAGCCATGCTTCTTCGCCTCTAAGAACTCAGTGGCCGTGAACGTATTATCAGGATCAAGTGGCTTGTCAAGTCCCAGCCTCTTCAGCACCGGCGATCCAGCCATCGGCAACATAATGTGGTCATCGTTCGCACGCGAGAAGTAGAAAAGACCAACTCTCAATTTGCTGGCCTGGTCTGCAGGGGGGGTAACAACGCGGTGGATTGTAGCTTTATACAGACCTCCTGTGAGAACCTCAAGACCCTGACCGATGTTGACAACCAATGCGTATGGGACATGCTGAAGACATTTATTACTAAAGTTGGTTGTCGGAAGAGGAGACGTACTTGAACCCATTTGAAAGATCCGGTCTGGTAGTCCAGGACCTGCAATGCAGCAATGGACTGTGAGAATAGGATTGAGAAGGTTCCCCAGTCAGCATGGCCCGGCATGAACAGACCACGGGACTTGACTTTTTCCTCTTCTGTCAAGGGGGCATAGCCGCTCTGACATAGACATTAGCAACAACACTTACTTGAACCGAACCATAACTCACGAATCTGTAGTATTCTGACGAACAAGCACCAGGCAAATGCGAGGACAACACGTCCTTTTCCGGAAGTTCTAGACTCATGGCAAGAAGTACCAACAGCTTGTAGTGCACAACGTCACGGACGTGATTCATAATGTGTCGAGTCTCTGGCATATACGGCTTCAACATAGGCGGAACCTCACGATCGGCGACCTTGTCGTTCAGCAACATGTTGTAAAAATCGACCTTGGGGGCAAATTAGTTTGCGAAGCCTCCATCCTGCACAATACCTACTTTCTGGTGATAGCCAGGACCTCCGGCGATCTTGAAGCCGCAATAGACGCCCTTTTTGTCATCTTCGTATGAAACTGGATCCTATTTAGATAGCTTCCAGGTATACTGAACACGAAGTGCTTACCTTCATACGGCTTCTTTTCTTCGGGCGTCATGGTCATCACTGCGTGCGCGAGATCCATCTGTTGATCCCATTGCTCCTTTGTTATACCATGGTTTGAGATTGTGAAAAAGCCGGTCCCCGTAAGAGCTTTGAAAAAACAGTTTGCAAGTTCTTTCCGTGTGACGGGGTCATCAAACTTAGAGAGATCAAGGTTTTCAAGCTTAATATAGTCCACTATAAGCAAGCGTCAGTATGTGAACGTCTTGACTGTTGTGTCGAGTAATAGACGCTGAACTGTGATAGTGAACGCAACATGCATTTTTCTTTCGTGGAGTCAGGCTGGACCCATTTGGGTAGATTGGGACGAGAGGTGGACATTGAGTGATCTGTAAGTGTCGACGAGGTGGTGTAAGTATTCTAATTGGAATTTGAAAGGACGAGGTAAGTCCTCGCAGCATGATATAAACTGCTACCAAGCTGCAAAAATGGGGAGGTCTAACGGCTATAACCCCAGTCGCGCAACCCCAACTCTGGCAGGCAAGCTCGCTGGAAGACCCCCTCACCTCGCATATATTTTGCCGCTTCGAGTATGTCATGCGTACATGCATCTTAATGCATGCAAGTGCAAAAGGTTGACTGCAAAGTTTTCGTACAGAATCGCTCTGCTAGACACCAGCAGCTAAATTGCATTCTGAGATGTACTATTCAAACGCTATTTTGATTTTTGAACGCCACGCATATGCGATACGTCCCTCCCAGTAAGCCAACCCAGGTAATGCTTTACGAAAGGCTCTTTTCAAGCGCAACAACTATATCAATAGGACCCGAGACATCCACGGCTACCTGAGGCGGCCCGTTACCAAGTGGTCTCCTACTTTTCCCACAGCCGTACCCAAAATTATCAGCAACTGTCTTCTTGACGCCTGCTACCCCGGATTTCAACAGTGCCCAGTCTGCATTACTTAGCTTCGATTGTAATTCTATGGCCGCCTTCAGATCTCCAGCCTCATATAATCGAAGAAGCTCTGAGTGAAGTTTTGGTACCAGGTTTGCTAGGGCAGCAATAACCCCGTGCGATCCTGCGACAAGTGCCTGTCAAACTTGTGAATTAGTAAATTGTTTATTTGATCGCACGGATCTCCACGAAAATCATAGAATCGAAAAGGTGCTTACGGGAAGGCAAAAGTCTGATTTTCCAGCTAGGGCAGCAAACTGTCCGCCTGGGAGTGCGGATGCGACTCTTTGTAGCTTTCCGACATTGCCACATGTCAACCTATAAAGTCTTGAGTCAGTAAAGGCATCAATATCAAGATGGAGACTGATGCAGGGGCCAGGGTTATTCTCGGATTGCAGCTTTACTTACTTGACGCCGACAATGGCGGGGTTCTCTTTGGCGAGACTGATGATGCTGTCAGAGCTAATATCAATGCCCCCAGTGACGCCCGGGAAGTTATATATCAAGAATGGCATGGCTGCCGAGCCTGCAACCTGCACATCAAGTCAGACTCTTGGATGAATTTTGCACAGACTGAAAGTATACATCTCGATAAAATTTCTCTATGACAGGGGCTGACATTCCGGCTGTCCAGTAGGCGGGAGGTAGGATAAGTCCATAATCAGCCCCAGCTTCCCTGGCTTCGGAAAGATACAACAACGTCTCCCTCACACTCGCAGCTCCACACCCTACAATCAACTTGATGCCAGGGAATCCATTCTTATTCAGGGTGTCTTTCACTGTCGATACCAATAATTTTCTCTCGTCGTGTAGGAGATGAGGTGCTTCGCCATTGCTTCCCTGGATGACCAAACCTGTCACCTTACCTTCGGCCATTCTGAGCACATGCTTGCTAATTGATTCAAGGTCGAGGCTTTCATCCTCATGGAAAAATGTAACAAGTGGTGTGTAAACACCAAACGGCGGAGGCACATTTGAATTTGAGTTCATCGTGGAAGACGTTGGCTTGAAGTGAAGAGCAAAGAGCAAAGAGAAAACAACAAATCTTAATCTGATATAAAATTCAGACTCGATACAGCTAACAGATAGAAGGAACTCTTTTGCAGCTTGAGCTCCACGTCAACGACTCGTAGAATTCGGGACCTGAGCTAGACTTCAAGACTTCGGCCCACCAGGCCCGAGGTTTGTACTTCATATGTGGAGCGCCACATGGCGGGGTAGGCCGGTGGCAGGGTCCAATTATCCTTCCACTAGGCGCTCCACCAATTGCTAGGGCGGGGCTCAACGGCCAAGAGCTCCACCCTTGACGAGGCTGCAGCCAGCAGAGGCTAATAACGAGCAGTTATCCTGCGATAGAATCTCGAAAATACTGCTGCAACTTTCTCGAATATCATACCCCTCACAAACTTCACATTCATCATCATGACTGCACTTGACGATGGCAGAGTGGCAGAGCCATTGATTCTGGAGCCGGAGCAATTTGTTGAAAAGGTTATGGATAACCAGCACCTCTCGCCGAAGAATTTACCGATATCTCCTCCTGAATCGATCTCGAAGGAACAAAAGGAGGAGTACGCGGTTCTTGAAGAGCCCAACCGGCTTGGAAAGAAAATCAAAGTGATTACTATCGGAGCCGGCGCCAGTGCACTAAACTTTGCTCACGACATTGACACCAATCGATTGGATATCGACCTGACGATATATGAGAAGAATCCCGAGATTGGAGGAACCTGGTATGAAAACAGGTATCCTGGGTGTGCCTGCGATATCCCATCTGTGGTCTACCAGTTGTCTTGGGCACCATCAGCTGAATGGGGTTCATAGTAAGTACAAAATTCCACGCTCGACGCCCTCATCCCACTTAGGATCCCAGAAACTTCAGAACAGTCACTAATATGTGAGGCATGTCCACAGCTATTCTACTGCACCCGAGATCCTAGCATATTTCAAGAAACTGGCGGTTGAGAACGATTTGCTGAAGTATGTGCGGCTCAGCCATAGAATCGTTGGAGCATGGTGGGAAGAAGACACAAAGGAATGGCGGGTGAAGGTCCAGCGTGGCGATAACCCCGATGATGTATTCGAAGACAGATGCAACATTCTGGTAAACGCCAGCGGAGTCTTAAAGTATGATCCTCTCGCCATTGGCAAGCTTCAGTACTAACGTTCTTCTAGTAAGTGGAAGTGGCCGAACATCAAGGGTCGTGAAACTTTCCAGGGCCCAATGCTCCATAGTGCAAATTGGGACGACTCAGTCTCACTCGAAGGCAAGACTGTTGCAGTGATCGGCTCTGGCTCGTCAGCGGTTCAGATTGTCCCCAATATCCTTCCAGGTTCGCTTCACCGCTACTAAAGCCCACATCGAGTTTGCTGACTTTCAAACAGTGGTGGGCAAACTGAAATGCTTTATCCGAAGTTCGTCTTGGGTCACAGCCGGCTTTGGTTCGAACTTTGCAGGCAAAGATGGTGGGAATTTCAAGTGTGAGTTTGAAAAGGCCATCGAGAAACAAGTGTGTAGCTGACTTGTTTACAGACACAGAGGCCCAGAAGAAAATCCTAGCAGAGGAACCGGAAACGTCTTTGAGATACCGAAAGAATATCGAATCGGAAATAAGTTCGCGTTTCCGATTCATTTTGAACGGCTCCCAAGAGCAGGCTACTGCACGCGCAGTGAGTAGATCGTCCTCGGGATATTTCGTCATACGTGCAAAGATGCTGACCACTATGTAGTTCGCAGAATCTGAAATGAAAAGGAAATTGGCGGCTAAGCCAGAGCTTGCTGAAGCAATCATACCCAATGACTTTGCAGTGGGCTGCAGGCGCCCAACGCCTGGGAATGGATATCTCGAGGCGTTATGCCAAGACGACGTCGATGTAGTGCTGGACGGCATCGCTGAGATCACGCCTGAGGGGATCAAAACGGCTGATGGCAAGGAGCACAAGGTCGATATAATTGTGTGCGCTACTGGCTTCGACGTAAGCTGGAAACCCGCCTATCCCACCATTGGTCGGGGTGGTAAGAGCTTGAGTGAGGAGTGGAAAGATATTCCCAGCACATACCTCTCGATCTCTGTTCCGAACTTCCCGAACTATCTCAGTGAGTACAGTCTTCTTGTCACCATAGGTACAATACTGATATCAATCTAGTCTTCAACGGTCCATTTGGCCCCTATGGACACGGTAGCTTTCTACCAATCACCGAAGTCATCTCCAAACATTTCATCCAAATGATTGAGAAGATGGCATATGAGCATGTAACATCGTTCGAGCCAACGCAAGAGGCGGTTGCAGACTTCGAAGAACATCGCCGTGCCTTCATCCCCAGGACGGCTTGGTCACAACCATGTCGATCATGGTTTAAACAAGGGACAGTTGATGGCGAAGTCATGATGTGGCCTGGATCGCGGATTCACTTTTTCGAGAATATGTTGAAACCTCGGTGGGAGGACTACCACCTTCAGACGGCGCGCAAGAATAGGTTTGCTTATCTGGGCAATGGGTTTTCGGCACGGGAGTTCGATGGCCGGGACCTGAGTTGGTATCTAGGACTACTAGAAGGAAAAGATGAGCAAGTGGTGTTCAAGAAGGAAGATATTGCACGTTTGCTAGATGTGTAGCTTGTATGTAGACAATCAAAACATCGCAGACACGTATAGCACCTTGTAATACTCTTCTGTGACCGACCCGTATGCTTTGTCTCGTAGTTACCTGCCGTCTGGTTCAGTGAGCCACATGTGACTGGGGGTTCTTCCAGCAGTACTGTACGGGTGCTCAGATACCAGCTTCCGTATATAGGCATGGACGTGAATATAACAATGTAAAAATAAGCCTATTGGACAGAACGGGTCAGGAATAGACGTTCGAAAGGATAAAGAGGTAAAGATGGTGATGGAGTTTCCGCGGGTTCAAGCATCAAGAATAAGGAGTGTCCTGACCAGTCGGAACTTGGGGCGACTAAAGAATTTGTGGGCTTTGAGATATGTGTGTTCCTTATGCGCATAATCCATCAACGCCGCATAGTCCGATATAAAAGAGGGAATACAGAGAGGATAGGAAGAACATAAGAGAGAAGACATGGTGAAAGAAGCTTGCAGGGAGGACTTTGTTTGATGTTGGGCGGAGCTGTCAACGCAAGGCTTTATTTTGTCTTGGCTTAGTCAGCAATCTAGCGTCAACTCAATAATCACGTGCGACCCCCATTCACCGCACCGCACCTTCCATGTCCGTAACGGTATTTGCGTGGTAGACTCACTCATACTTAGTGCTCCGTAAGAGCACGATGCCTCCTAACCCTGCGCGCCCATTCTCTTGTCCAGACTGTTCCCGTGCATTCACACGAAGCGTATCTACTCCCACCCCCACTCCCCACATGACTTTATAACTCTGACCCGCTCACTTCATATAGACTAACTCACTCATAGGAGAACCTTGTCCGGCATAAACGGACGCGTATGTGATACTTCAGTGTGCTGCTCCACTAGATCCTGAGCTGACTATCTCGAAGATCACGATGGTGCCCTCGGGCCTCGCTTTGAGTGCCAAATATGCCACGTGCAATTCAGTAGAAGGTACGAAATTATCCCACACCCGTAGGTGTGAATGGTGATGAACAGTGCTGAAGAAAAAGTGTAGAGATGTCTGTAAAAGACATACTGTAAAATGCTCCAAACGCGGGACCCCATCACCTAAGGCAGTCGAGCTACAGCCAGCGGAATCTGAAGCATCTCCGACAGGTCCCATAGTCCGTGATCCGAGTCTCGGCTTGAACGAATTTCTCCATTGTGAGCCGGGTCAAGGCAGTGTTGAATTTGACCTGCGACCTCACATAGATGTTGATGACATCTCTTGGGCAGAGCAACCTCTGACTCTAGAATTGTTAGTATGCCTTCATCGCGTGCAAAGACTGTCTTGTAGAGAGAGATACTAACACTTTTGATAAAGTCTATCAGAGGATGTGAAGTCTGCTTATATTCAATCTTATATCACCTTCTTTCACCCATCGTTGCCCATTCTCCATCCGCCAACGCTCAGTACTCTCTCATCACCTCCCGTCTTGTTGATGGCTGTTTTAGCCATTGGGTGCATTTATTCAGCAAGCAAATCTGATCGACCGGATGCTTTGGATCCTAATGCGAAGCGGAAGCTCAGCCGGAACTTATGGAGATGTGGATGTCACGAGGTGAAGCTCTTCGTACGTATATATATCCTCGAGTAGTAGGACGCATTAATTGATGCTCCCAGGTCGAGAAGCATCGTCCCAGATGGAGGTGAGTCGATGTCGTTTTGAAAATTTTCCCGCCGCAGCGTATTTGTGCAATCGAGAGCCAATGAGTTGTGCTCTCTGCATCAAAACTTTCAAATCTTCTCTGCGCAGAGCTGACTCCAGTCTATTTATCCTGCTCTTTTCGGATGGCAAGCGTGTATGGAACTTACTGACGATAATTTGCAAACAGAACGCCGTGGGTTCTCCAAAGCTACGTGCTGTTGATCGTATATGGAACTTTCACTGGTGACGAAAAGTGCATCTCAAAGTCTAGGGATATGTACAGAATAGTCGTAGATGTAAGGATACTTTCAGCTGCATTATGCATCTACTGATAAAGATATAGGCGCTTCGCGATTTCGAACTATTACACCAAAAGTCGGTTTTTCCTGCGGTCTCTGCGTGGGATTGGAGCCTCAGTCTATCAGCTTCGCCTGAAGAAACGCAAAGAACATGGCAGCTCTTTATCGACCAAGAATCTACCAAGCTAGCACTCTATGCCCTGTATTATTTCGACTTCCATCTCTTCGCATCCTTTAACATGCGCCCAATGCTTTCCTCTATAGAATTCGAGTGGGACCTCCCCATGGATTCAGCTCTATGGGAGGCCGAATCTGCTAAGAAATGGTGGCATGCAATACTTCAAAGGCAGCTCGAATCAAGTGATGGTGCCATGTTGGGGGATCAAGTTCAAATTAAATCCCTACTGGTTGCTTCCCAGTCTTTACTGTCCAGTACGTATGTCTACCTCAGATACGTGTAGCGGACATAGGTAGCTCATTTGATGGTACAAAATAGACACGGCATCCCCAGTACTCCGCAAAACTCTATCTTCATCGGCCTTTGCAACATTATGCATAGTCGCAAGTCTGGAAAGCCTCGTCAGAGACTTCACTCGAAGCTACTACCAGCTGCCGCCGACTCTTGCAGACCCGTCTCCATTTCATATTTTGAGCCAATCTCAAAATGCAAAGGTTTCGACGGCAATTGTTTCAATATTATCGATTACTACTGATAAATCTTGCTCATCCTGTGACTCTAGTTGCGTTTCTCTTTGGCATGCTGTGATAGTAAGTTTTTCATTCCTTCCAACAGGTGATGGGCACGGCATCCAGAACCCCGTAGATCGTTGTGCTCTTCGAGCGGGACGCATCTCTGGCATTGCATTACCTTCCTTCTCCTAGATTAGGGCTCGCTGACTTAGATGAATACACAGCTCGGATGTCTATCGATTAAGATCAGTCTCTGTAAGCCGGACGATCTCCTCGTTGGCGGGATTATAGAGGCCAGTCCAGCCGCTGGTCTAGCTACGAGCGTGCACTTAAACTTGGGTGACTACGTATCGACGCGTCGTTCAGGTAAGCGAACTTCCCTACGCTATTTCGACAATCTCGGTGTTGGTGGGCCTGCAGCCTTCAACCTCTCTCGAGCGAGCAAATCCACAAGCATCGAACAGCTCAATCAGACCACTTCATAATCGAAATACTCCTAACAGAAATTTGCTAACTATGGAACATGATGAAGGCTCGAGTACTAGACGGAAACCAATCGCAGAAAATGGCTTTGTTGCCATTCTAGACGAAATGCTCACGGCGATGCACGAAATGGGAACGAGCACAGTTTCACCGCTTTGGGAGGGACCATGGACAACCGTGCAAGGATTCAAGATCCTCATTATTCTGTGGCAGGCGTTGCGATTCAGCATCGCTGAACTACAAAGCCAGGTGTGTCCGCCACCAGGCGTCAACAAATACGCCAAAGTGTACGACCCTGCAAGGAGCGTGGTACACTGTATTATCACTGCACTGGATATCTACGATCCCCTCGAAATCCATATATCTCACGAGTCCCTATCGACACCGGAAGATCTTGATAACGTTGATCAACTTGAGACGCAATTCATATATTGGATGAGAAAGCTATGTGACCGGAGGGATGTATGGGATATAGGGCCATCGATGGGTAAAGTCTTGGATGAGATATGTGCCGTAGATGAGATGTAGTCCTCGAGCGGTGGAGGAGCTTCAGGGTACATCTCCACATCTTAATGGGCTTGCAACGCTGCATTTCTATCACGACTCTGAAAAGTGGGCATGTGGAGGTGGAGGTGGAGGTGGAAGTGGAAGTGGACATAGTCGAAAAGAAATCGAAGCAACAAACACGAGAACGGGATGTTTCAGCCACGAGTCAAGAGTTCTCGTCGTATGTCACCACTACCACCACCACCAGTAAACTACGTTGTCTAAAGTGAGGTTTGTAAGCTTCATACCGTTTTCCCCCGGAGATTCAAATACTGACTTTTGGACAGTATGGCCATGGCTTGATGGGAAATGGCATGACCCTCGAGAAAAATCTACAACAAGCACCCTAGCCTATGCTTGTGCACCCGTACTGTAACAAGGGGCGACAGTCTCAAGACAGCTAGTAGGATCCCCAAACCAAACTACGCCGCGCTTGTCACATCATGTAATGTGATTTTCTCCATGGTCGCTCAACCCAGAATAGGTGAAGACACAGTCCAGTCTGATTTTCCAATGAGAGAGCAATTGTGCAGTGGATAATTGATTTCCGGGATGCAATGCCCCCTTTCTTAAGCGAGAGCGATGGAACCTGTTGCCTTTATTGACTGTGTGGTGCTCCACCAGGCATAGCACTTTGTAGGCGCGGAAAATATGTGTGATTGGCGTAGTCAGGGAGCAGGAATTCGGTTCAGGAATATGCGCAAAGAGCTACCTATACTTTGAAGGTTGTCAAATGACCATTTCATAGCTGGTAAAACTTTGGGAGGTATCTTTTGGAGGCAATCGTGGATTCTTTTGGGGTACCGCTCATTACCTTGTTTTGATGATTTTACATATTAAAAGTTACACGCCTGAAACTCTTATATGACAATTATTCTGAATGTATAGGGCATATAGAAACATTGTATGACAACTAGTAGGCAGCTTGGATGGGGAAATTGAATCTTCTATGCCTCCTTCAGATGATACCTGACAAGATATGGATTCTAAGCCGAAGATACTCCGATACACATCTTTAAAGCAGTCGGTCACAACCCATCCATCAGGAAGCAAATATTCCAATTGAAGAGAAAATGGTACTTTACTCTTTAACATCAATGTGAATATCTATCTGTATCTACCTGATTATTTGACAATTTTGGGAGTTTTAAATAGAACATGGGACCTAAGGTTCACCTTTGGTCGCTTCTGAGACTAAGCTTTCGCGCCGACTCCTCCAAAGTCAATAAACAACCACGCAGCGATGTCAACAATACCTTCACGAACGCGTTCACTCCGCAAGCCAGCAGAAAATGGGAGCAGACCTGGTAGATCAAGTACTGTCGGCTCCAAAGAGAGCAATATAATTCTGAAGCCCGCACCTGCTGCGCGGAGCAGCCAGTCCCCAAGTCGTCTCCCCACAGTCAACCGTCCAACCCGGAGTTCCACAGTCACACGACCTCCCAACTCAAGTGCCAGCATACCCAGTAAACCCTCAATCAAACCCCCTTCCACTCGAGCGAATGCCAGCAAGCCATCTACTGCCGAATTACAACGACGGCCTTCGACAAGCACTTGCAATGGCAATCCCGCTTCAAATACCAGCAAGCCAACCACCCCCGAATTACAACGACGGCCTTCGATAAGCACTCGCAACCTTGCCTCAAATACCAGCAAGCCAGCCGCCACCGACTTACAACGACGGCCTTCGATAAGCAGTCGCAATGGCAATCCCGCCTCGAATACCACAGAGCCCGTAAAGCAAGACCGCTCACGACCACCAGTCACACAATTACGACATGTACGCAATTCATCTACAAGCAATAGCATCCCCTCAAACACGAAACCGAAAGGTCACACGAGAACCAAATCCTCCTCTACATTAAGCACCATCACCACTCTAGAGCCCGCTCCGCGACTCGAGCCTCCCCAGCTTTCTCGGAAACCAAACTTCTCAACTCTGCAACAGCACTTCTCACCCGCCAAAAACCTAGCCCCGAAACCCCTTACAGCAGCCTTCCTAGCCCCGCCCTCACCGAGCAAACTGCCCTCCAACATCGCCATATCGGCCGAGACTGCAAAGCTACAAAACGAGCTACTGCAATTGCATCTCTTGCATAAAGATGCCGGGCTCGTGGATAAACAATGGCGGGCTAGCGCGAGGGAGAAGTTAGGGGAACGGTTCCAGGAGGTGGTGGATAGGAATGATGTGCTGGTGCAAGAAGAGGTTGATGAGATAGGCAAGGTGAATGCTGCTGCGCTGAGGAAGTGGAAAGAAGCTAGCACGCCTGGGTGGGGGTTGGATGAGAGGGTGCAGGTGCTTGATGAGGTTGTTTCTGGGGTGTGGAATCTTGGGGAGACTGGGGGGAAGTACGCGCGTGTTGTGAGGAGGTTTGAGAGGTGGCTTAGTCGGTCTCAAGCTACGATTGCTGCGCGAGAAAATGACGCAGATGGGGATATTGTCTTTGTGGAAGAAATTGATGGGGCGTGGAAGGACGATTGTCTTATTTTGGGCAAGAAATTAGAGAAATGGAGGGAGCAATTGAGGGGCTTGGAAACCCCTGATAAGGGATCGAGCTTGGCTGTTGTGGTGGATGGATGCCAGCGTCTTGTGAAGGGGATGTTGATGGAGTTGAGTGTCATGGCGCAAATTGAACGGGATGTTATGGTGAGGGAAGGAGAATGGATACAGAGTATGGTCGACGATGTCGAGGATGATGAGAAGGATATGCCCGTTGCAGGGGCCTGTTGGAGGTCGCGGTAGGAATACTAGCTAGCTATCGAGAAGCGACCAATAATTATATGGGTAACAACAGGAGACGTCTGAACATAGTAGTTTGAGGTCGTTCTCTGGCCTCGAGTCCTCTCAAGTAAGAGACTAACAGTGCCGTCCGCGCTGTTCATCCACCCTTACAATCCAATTCCGTTGCAACTTACATGGGACACAGGGTATCAAGACTCTTCAGCCTAGTGGCTCATTTGGTATCCTAGACCATATTCCCTTTCTCTTTTTTTTTCATGTCCCTTTACGGAGTCATATTAAAAACTCACAACCCTTCCTTCCTTGATAACGCCCGTGACTTGGTCCACAGGGCCGGGCATTAGAGGTATTATTCGGTTGTTAGAATCTTCATGGCCAGCCTCGACAGGAAATTCTTTTAAGAGAGCAACATGAAAACCGTAGAAGTCTTCATAAGACCGCGACAGTGCCCAGTACCCACCATGTTCGAATGTAGCCTCTACGACGAACCAAAGCTTGTCTTCTGAGAAGCAATATTTGGACACACGAGTAGAATCTGGAGCATCCAAGCGAGATTCGGCGTAGTCTTTTTTTGACGGTGCAGCTGGCTCTATAATCGAAGACATATCACTATTGCCAGAGTTGGTGGAGTCTCCGCTTCCATCAAGCGAAAGAAAATACTCTTGCTCATTTCGAGCTTCAGTGCTCTTTCCCTTTGCCAATCTGGACAGTAGGCTGACTCTGGGTGATCTTCTGGGGCCTCCAGAAGCATTCACCTCTGCCTTATCATCAAATGTCTTCATCCGAGCTATGAAATCCCAGTCTTCTTCTTAAGGATCGTCGGAAATATAGTTTTCCATCGAGCTAGCATATTTATCGTTTTCCTCTCCCCAGCTCATATGTTTCTCTTCCAGTAGCGATGCACGGCTGTCTTGGCCCTAGGAAGAAATTGTCTTGGCCAAGTTGGCATTCCGGGATGCAATCGAAGCATGTTCATCTTCATTCTCTTCGCCGTCGTTGTATACCTGTGGGAGTGGAGCCACCTGTCGCAAGTGGCGGCCAATGTGCTTAAGAATGCTATCAACACTCCCGTTGTTGTTTTCAACGACATGTGGAGTCTGAGACACTCACATTATCTACCTGAGATGACCGTCTCTGGATTGCTGTGGTCAGTCGATCACAGGCGCTGAGTATACCTGCCATTCTAACACGAAGACATCTGAGTTCACAGGCCAAAAAGATAACAAATCACCTTGTGCAAGGTCAAAACGCGTAGAGCAATACCATTACTCTTCTCTCCAGCAATTCCCGAACGGCAAATGCCTAAAGTCGCAAAAAACTTCTCCATCCAGGCCAGCTTGGACCCGACGAATCGACTCCCGTGTTGTGGAATCGTTGTCGTATCCGTATTTTTCCGCAGTTTTAATCATGCCGTCTGCCCAGGCTTCGGGGTTACGGTTGGCCTTTTCCCCGAGAGTTTCGAATTCTTTTGGATAAAAGATTGGGCAAATACTAGCGTCCAGAGGGGATTCTTCGCCAGTAACTAACCTCCTACGATCCTCTGCCTTTTCTAGATCGGTTATAAACTGTACAGCTGTAGCAAGGGACACCCTGACGAGGTCAATGCTTTTTGTGACAACATCGGATCTGTCCAAAGGCAGAGAATGCGATTTGAGACTTTCGAAGGAAACGGATTCATGCAGCCCTTCCTCCACACCAGTGCGAGCGATCAAGACTGTTTGGTGCTGTGCAATCTTGCGGAGACTAATCAGGCCGTCTGATTCGCGGCGACATTCCTCATGGTGAAACGAATCCAAACGATCGATAATTACGACAAGAGCGTGATAAAGGGGAAGCACGGAGTAATGTTGTGAGCTCGAAAGCTGGGGTTCAATAACATCGTCGGCGCGGCCTTCAACTTGATTGATGAGGCTAGATGCTTGAACGCAGAGAGAGCGGTGTGCCTCTATAATCCCAGCTACTGTCGGCGGGCCTGTCGAGGTACAGTAACCCTAACTGGGTTCGCAAAGAAGTGACCAAATTCGATGTTCGGTTCGTTGTTGTAGCATCGTTGCCATTCTTCGTAAATGGCCGCGAGTATGATCTTTGGCGTTTGATTCTTTTCTCCGGTGGCATCCGTCTTCTGTGCGGACTGCAACCAATAAAACGCCGTTGGTTTGTTGCAAAGATAGCTGAGCTTTTCGGGATCTAGGTTTCCAACCATATCGTCAAGACGTATTCTGTACCGGTCGGTTGTCGCCCATCTAATCCTCGTTTCCTGGCGAAAATTATCAACTCTTAAGAAGTGCCATACTTTCTTTAGGTCTGCTCTAACTAGCGATTTGAGCTCATTGGAAACTGGATATTGCGTAACAACTGAGTCCCAGTGCCTATCGATTTCTTCCTTCGAGCGAGTGGTTTTCCCTCCTGTTTCAGGTGTCTCATGAAGAGCCCTAGAGGACGTCATGCCGCCTAGGCCTGACATGAGAGGTTCGGATTTAACGGAGATCTGGGATTCGACAGACGCGCTGTCCTGGATGCTTCCCGATTCTGGGCGTTGGTATTCTTCGATGCTCGTATCGTCGATGCCAAATATCACTAATCGGAAGCTGTAGGTTGTTGTGGTAAAGAGAGCAAACTGGATGTTGTTACTTGCGAAAGAGGTGGTGAACGGGTCCGGTCGGACGTCCTGTGATAATGCCTGTTTGAATTTGGACCGAGCAAGTGGATATTGGTAGTAGAGCTGGTAGATATGAGTACGCAACCGAAGAAGATAGTTAAGCTTGTTCTGGTTAAAGTACCTAGTAATGTATTTAGGTGATATTTAAGCGAGAGATACCCCTCAAAATTGTAAAGAATATAAACACTCTCTACGTGGATGAAATAAATGGCCGAGTAATCATTATTCCGCCACCTATTGCATCCATAGAGAGACAGTATAGCATGATTAGCATCACTCGGTAAATTGGTGGTTGATCTCTGACTAGGTATCTGGAATTTGGGAACCCTTTTATGGCTTAAAATAGTATATACTTTACCATAAGAAATTCCAAATAAATGGTCTCTGAAGTCAAAGGATCTATTGATTCTTATAGAAAGATTCACGTTCATGGGCGGTACTTTTGTTTCGGTGTGATATTGATAACGTATAGTACGCAAGTAATCTCCATGGAACACAACAACCACCCACTATCCTAATGCTTCAACTTCTCCTCAACTTTATCCAGCCCTGTCATCTTCTTTATTGTTCCGTCAAGCATCCCGAATGGTAACCATGTCCCAAGTCTAGCCAGCATCGCCTCGTCTCCCCTCCAGATTATTGGCGGCGGCTTGTTCTTCAACAAGTCCTGTACAACGAGTCTTCCCCACTGCTTCGAACGCATACCAACACCCACAAACTGATCTTGTCGCATACTCTTCTCCACCAGCTCTCTCGCAGCCGCGTAGATTGAGTCTTCTGGCAAAGAAATGTCTTTGCTGTCCTTTTGATTCTGTATCAAGTTGGATTGCACAAGTCCGGTCTTCAATTCAACGATGGTAATGTCGAAGACCTGCAGCTCGAGCCGCATAGTACTCGAAAGCATTGCCATTGCAGCTTTCGAGGCGGCATACACGCCTGTAAAAGGTACAGCAGTAACCGACGCAATGGATGTTTGGTTGACAATCATGCCCTTGGACTTCACCAGCAACGGCAGAATGGCCTGCGTCATGGCAATGTGACCCCATACGTTAATGTCGAACAGGTTCTTGGCCTCAGGAATAGAGATATCGGACACAGGTGCAGTCAATTCTATCAAGGTTAGTATTAAGATTCTAGTAGAGAGCAAAAGACGAGAAGATGAAACACTCGTCGGGAGCCCAGATACAGCTAAATCGAGGAGGAACAAAGAAAGGTAGTGGTTACGGTTGCCAGCATTATTCACCAGAATGTCGAGGCTAGATAGCTTGCTTTTGCAGGCGGCGATTGAGGATTCGGATAACACGTCGAGCGTCAGCGTTTCGATGCCTAGAGCTGCGAGTTGGGACATTTTGGCGGGGTTTCGAGCTGTAGCATAAACATGCAAGCCAGCTTCATGGAAGGCGACAGCAAGAGCGGCACCTAGACCGCCGTCTGAGCAACCAGTGATGAGGACGGTCCGCTTCGAGGGTGACGACTTCTTGTCGGCCATGACTTTGCTTTAGAAGATGGATTATAGAATAAATAGTGCGGTTTGTGAGAATATCAGAATAGTAGGACCAAGAGCAAATGCTTGTTTTTATGTTTGTTCCTCAGCTGTATAGTCTATGCCCCATCCTGAAAGGAACGCCGCGGAGTTCCGAAGTGCAAGCAACTAGGTTTTCATATTGGCATATGATAGTTTCGGACTTTTCGCCAACCAGGCGATATACTTCGTCTCAGGCCAAAGTTATACGCCAAGAAATCTATAGCAGGGGAATTAAGGAGGATGGCAAACGCACCAAAGCAAGGCCCCCTTGCCCTGGTTTTTTTGGCGTAACAATTTGGCCTAGGACGAAGTGAAAGGGAGAGGCTAGGGCAAATGATTCCAATATCACGTCTAACCTACCTAACTTACCTACCTAGGTAGGTATGTATGGAGTCCTGTAAGTACACTCCCTTGTTGGTCCAGTATATCTTTAGCGAATCTTTCGCTAAAAGGGGGTATTACCCCCTAGATTATAGGGGCTTCCAACGGCGTAACAGCATACTTCACTTCCAGGTTAGGCAAACTCAATTATCTACTATTGGAATTGGTTATTTTTTCTTGAATATAATACTCCCACCTAGTATAGATAGATAGAATTCCACAAATATAATTAGCTTTTTACGTTAGTTTAAGCTTTTATAAAAGGTGCACGCGAAATATCTCCGGGCTGAGGACCCACTTGAACTCCGGCCGGAGCTGAGGTAAGCACCCCTCCATTCTCACCACTTCCGTGACATTTTGCAAGACTCGTCTACACATATACCTACAAATCTGAATCTCTCTATACTCCGAGCGGGATTCCAAGATACGCCCTGTGGCCAGCGGCTGGGCGGAGAAAGAGAGTCATGCCTATATCGAGAAAGAAATCATGCGTCCCATGTCGAGCGGCCAAAGCGCGTTGCAATCTTACCCCCATATGTTCACGCTGCTCAGAACGCGGCCTTCAGTGCAGATACTCAGAGAAGGACATGAGGCTTCCCGGCATAAACATTATTCCGCAAGCCGAAAAATCACATCTGGATGAAACCGGTGGAACAGCTATGCATGGCATCGAGCTCTCCCAGGATGCTGATCAGGATTCTGCCGCTTTGACGATCGAAGATATTGGGTGGCCAACTCCTGGCTGGAGTGATTCGAATTTCCTTCAGTCATCAGCTGGCGACCTTACATTGGGTGCTTTTGGCGAAATGCTTGCACAACCAAGTCACATTAGGACACTAAGTCAAACGTCTACTGACTACCCGCAAATGCAAACTCCACCTATCAGAGGCACCAGTAAAGACAGACAACAGAGACCACCTTCAGACAACCAAACCCGCTATTCCCAGGAGGCTGAAGAGGGACTTACAGTCATATCTGGTAGAGCTTATCTCGATATTCTCTCGCCAAAAAAGTCGACTACCACACAATCGTTCCTCACGACACGAGTCATCTGGGGCAAATTTATAACATACCCGAAGATGATCATACGAGGACAGCTACCCCCATTCATCTACCCTTCTTGTGTCTTGAACGATGTACTACCTCAGAACTGCGCTGTAAATGGAATTCATCAGTGCTTGCCAGACGCGCTCGCTGTCTGTGCAGGGTTAGTGAGCATGTTTGAAACTCGCACACCAGCAAGTAGCTCTTTTGTTTGGAGGAGTATAGATACAGAAGTGAAAAGATTGAAAAATGCAGTATTCATCCACCCATCTCGTAAAAAAAGGTACGTGCCGAGCTGACCGAAGGCCAGTATCAAAACTACGACAAATACAGTCTTGTATCCTCAATGCAGTCAATGGCTATATACTTACTCCTTCGTGCACAAGATGCCCAGTCTAAAAACCAAAATGATTCCACATTGATGATTGTTACTCTAATGGTAAGCCACCATGAAAGCGCAGCACACATATGCCAACTACCCTAAACCTGTGCTTCCTAGGACTATTATCATGAACAAAGCAGCTAAAATCTCATGATGAACCAGGAAATCGCAAAGCAAATGACCCAATTGCATAGTCAAAGCCAGAATATATACCGGAAAGAAGCCTTGACACAGCGCGAATGGGCTTTCAACGAAAGTCTGCGAAGGTATGTAGTCCGTTTTCCACCAGACAAAAACACACCACATCCCACTTACCACGCTTTCTTTTAGAACATCGTGCCTTCTGTATGTATTTGAAAGTCTCCTCGAGACCGTGATCAAGCATGATCAACCCTGCACAGAAGGCGGCTACGACCCGATTCCACTGCCAAGTCCTCGAATTCTTTGGGACTACGAAAATAGCGAAAGTTGGGCACATCGGCTCGATAGGTTCAGATCTGAAGGATTACCAGAGAGAGAATTGACACTATGGGACCTCAAAACTTCTGGTGCCGGCCGGGCTGCTGAATGGGAAATGAACGGGGGAATCACTGAAGCGATGGCAAGGTGGTGTGAGGGTATAGATGAGTTTGGGACTTTGCTTTGGATGGCTGCTCTGTTGAATTGACATGGGAGCCGGAAAATCATGGCAGAACGGCACTTGGAAACAGAGGAGTGATCGCGGCGCAGTCTAAGCCATGCGAATACTCGATCACATTGGAGCTTTGAAGAGGAAAATTCTCTTGCACGGTTCTTGCGACACCTCGGCACCAAAACCAACGCCGAAAAAAAGCTTTCCAGTCCGTTCTCGGGCATTACTGCATGAAGCGACGTTCCTCGTTTGCTTGTGTAACTTGGTCATCCCTTCTAGCACATTTGGATTAAAACCCTGAAACATCGACCCGCATCCGAATTCTCGCTTTTTCATCAACGTTCCGATGATCCCAGCTCGTTGTCCCCGTTTATTGGACAATTATCATCCGATTAACAACGGGGAAGTACCGCTGGTTGCGGGCCGAGAGGGTAGCTGCATATTGGGAGCACAAACGGAACCCTTTCCCTCCCGTTTCGTGTTCCGATGATGAGGCTGGGCCACGGCTTTAGAAGTTGGTGTATGGTATGACTGGACGATTCCTGACTCCACGTTACTTCTATGCTTGTTGTTGTTGTTGTAGGCGTGCTTCCGGTGGTACCCTGATGCTTGAGATGCCTGTTAGGGCATAGTGAAGTGAATATCAGGAGAAAGGAGACACTTACCGCATCAACCATTCTTCAAGTGGAGAACATTTCCGAGTATACGAAGTATACTGCTACTGGTTGATACCCAGAAAATAGAATTATGCGTCTGAGCTTCTGCCTTGCGTGGAAAAAAAGCAGTAAATTTCATGTAAGTGCATGACAAAATTCTTGTGTTGTTCAGCTGGCTTGATCTCCCTGCCAAGAAACTCCTTATGTTAATGAATACAGGATTGGATTCAGATCATCTACAATTTCCCCCTTACTCAAGAGAACGTTTCGTGGCAAATTTCCGAGTTCCTGTTCCTTGTTCCCTGGCTTCCACCCTACTCGCTGGAGACGATGTCAGATCCCGAGGCTCAAGCTGCGCGCAGCACGCCACTCAACACTTTAGAATTTCATTCGAGATCATTTCTGTTATGAACTGTGGATTCGGCTCTAGGGGAATGGTGACACTTGTGTTCTTACCGTTTCGAAGAGATTCGCTCTCAAGAACTTGTCATTTCAGAGAGACGTAGCACACGAACTAATCTTCCTAAGCCGCAAATTGATATTCAATTACCAGGTAGAGCACTCATCCAGAACCACACGAGATGCGGATTCGTCCCGGGATCTGTTGGACCTGCATATCGAAAGTATGGAGGACTGATGAGCCAATGTATGCATGCATCGGATAGAGACATCTAGAATGATTCCCCTCTTTCAACAATTTCCACAGTCTGGGCTAAATCCAGTCAACCGGAAGCGAGATGCTTTGCTCTCACATATAAACCACTCTGCCAGCCGAAGAAACTCCAGTCTCCAACTCCTCGGCTCTTCTCTCTCCAACACACGCTCGTTTTCTTCATTGCACGTCTTATCACCTCGTTCGCCCCCAAACTACTTGCCATGAGTCTTGTCCGCTTAGGTTCCTTGGCTTTGCTGGGCCTTGGGTATGGCTATGTCTCCCATGCAATCAGTTCTTACTAACTCTTTCTTTTTAGTGTATCAGCCATTCCTCAATACGGATACGGCTGCACATCGGTCACCACGGTCACATCTACTACCTTGGTCTCCAGCACTGTCACCATCTTCGAGACTGCCTGTGGAACCTCTGCTAGTGATAGTTCCGCTGGAAGCATTCCCACATCCACGATTTCTTCTTCTGAAGGCACCACAACTCCGATTAGCGGCACTAGTACTCCATACTTGCCTTCAATCACAGAATCCTCGTCACTTGTTTCGGTCGAGACATCTTCAGAGCAGGATTCTACGACCACTCTCACGCAGAGTCAGACCCAAACCCAATCTACTGAGATCCAACCCTCTCCTTCGACCTCGGAGATACCCGTTTCCACGTCAAGGGAAACATCAGGTGCTGCCACTTCAACATCGTCCTCAGCAGAGGTAAGATATATCCTCGCGGTGTGAATATATCACCTCAGAAAGACTTTGGATTTCCAATTGAACTATTACTTTCCCGTTGTTTACTACCATATGCCTGGTTGATCAAAATGATTGCTAACGGGGGGCATACCTTTAGACTACTCCCGTGACTGGCCTTCCTTCTACTACCAGCGAGCAGTCGACTCCTGGCGCTGAAAGCTCATCAACCTCAGTATACATTCCAAGCCCTCCTAGTTCAACACCCACAGAGAGTTCGGCAAACGGAGGCGAGACTACCACCACAAGCTCAGTCTATATTCCCAGCCTCCCTGCTTCGACTCCTGCAGAGAGTTCTGGAAATGAAGGTGAGACATCTTCCTCAAGCTGGGTCTACCCCACCTCAGCTCAGCCCTCTGGAAGCGAAACGTCAAGCAACGCTGGAACCACTACAGATTATCCTACTTCGTCATATACATCTTCAAGTCTAGCAACATCGACCTCGATCGTGAGCAGCGGGGTCACCAGTCTTCCATCGAGCTCTCCAGCTTATCCGATTCCTACCAACGCAACGACTTCAATCGTAAGCGGTGGGATCACCAGCCTTTCATCCAGCTCTCCAGCCTATCCGGTTCCTACCAACGCAACGACCTCAATCGTGAGCGGTGGGGTCACCAGCCTTTCATCGAGCTCTTCAGCTTATCCGGTCCCTACCAACGCAACGACCTCTTATTCGATCACAAGCAATTCATCGTCAGGCGTCAGCTTTGCTAGTGGGGCTTCGAGTACTGTGCCTTATGGATCAAGCAGTAGTATTACGAGCGGTGCATTCAACAGTACGACTTCGGCAGCCACTTCGACATATCCAACATCATCTGAGAGCTCATCCTCGAACAATGGAGGAACGACTGGGGCACCGTCCACCACATCATTATTCCCATCTTCGTCGAAAAGCTCGTCGACAGATAGCGGAGAAACTGGTGCTGCATCCACCACTTTGTCATCATACCCCACTTCATATTCGAGTATTTCCTCTACAGATAGTGGAGAGACGCCCTCGACTAGTTCTGCGTATGCAACACAAACACCAGAAAGCTCGTCCTCAGACAGCGGAGAGACCAGGACATCCTCGACGCCTGCATCTCCTTCCAGCACATCTACTTTGACGGGAAATTCAACACCTACACCATACGGTGGCTATCAATATGGCACTCCATCCTCATCAACAGCTGCTTCTACTGATGAGGGTATCACGGGCTCTCAAAGTTCCACCTCGACGGCCTATGCAACTTCGTCTGTCGAGACCTCGACCGCCGACTCTAGCATTCCAACATCGATCGAGACCACCCCAACAGACAGCTCGGCAGCCTATCCAACTTCCATCGAGACATCAAGCGCTGACTCTGGCACGCCAACATCAATTGAGACCACCCCAACAGATACTCCGACGCCCGTTGCAACATATCCAACAGTCCCTTACTACTCGGACAGTTCTCATCCATACCGTCAATGGATACGCAGGAATTTCTAAACGAATGAACGCCGTAATGTTTCAAGAGAGAAGGATCTTCTAGAAATCAGTCGGGTACAAATTTTCAACCCCGGAAAAGCAAGCAGCAGATAAGGGGGGCGGATTTTTCTGCAATGACACGGACGGCAGGCTCACACTCCTTTTGCTCAATTCATTTCTCTTCTCCATCGAAGCTGAACACATCAGCTTCTAGGGTACTCCCAAAATAATACAACTTGGTTGAAAGTTTGAGAAATCGCAAGGCCACTTTTTGCAAAGTGATTCAAGGGGAGAGAGCGTACGTGAACATGAAGATATATTGAGGGGGGGGGGTGTGGGTCTAGTTCAGCCGCTCGCTAGTGCTGACGACACTTCGTACTGTAACGCACATCGCTGACTCTGCTCTGCGTCTACTGTAGTATGCCCATGCCAAGAGCTGTGGGTTGTGAAAATATGCTTAACTCCTGCCGTCTCCACAGCTAATCTAACACGTACAAGGTAGAGAAAGAGCCCTTTACGCCTTTCCTATTAATAGCATCTCATTGTCAAAGTGCTACCTATTTCTGGCCTGTGCGGCAGTAGCTACGTGACTTCGCGTTGACAATTGTGGAGACGGTCGCGAAAAACTGTACATGTTGCTAAAAGAAAGTATGCGCTTATGCCACCTATACATGGAACTCCGTGTTCATGAACGAAACCCCTATAGCCATGTCTTCCAGCCGTTAACCCCGCTTAAACCCCAAAGCATAGACGACTCTGCAGTGGCATACAGGTGAGCAGCAATAGGGCCGGGATTGGCCGCTTTGCATGTTAGTATTGAATTTTGCTTTGGATTTTTGAAGGCAAGTGGTTATATATACATGTGTATATAAAGATTCATACTCTCCCACCAAACTTTCGTTATTCAATTCGCCTTCTGCCTACCACACTCCTAACTCAAATCCGGAACCAGACATACTACAGAGGATCAACCATTGAACTTTTCAACTGCGCAACTCAACATCCATTACAACTGAACTGAAATTTGTACCGATCCTGAAGTAACTTTCTTCGACTTCAAAAATGCCTTCATTCAACTTCTCCACCACAGGAAAGGAAGTCGTCGCCGCCTTCCCATCCAGCGTCGCGGGCAAAACATGTAACGAGCTACCTCCCACCAATCCCCCATTCCCCTATCCCACCATTCTGACAAACAACCAGTCCTCATCACAGGCCCAAGCCACTCCTCAATTGGCGCCGAAATAGCACAATCGCTAGCCCACGGCTCTCCATCCCAAATCATCCTGCTAGGCCGCTCAGAAGCACGCATCGGACCTGTCATCGAAGCCATGGCAGCCATCAACCCCTCCATCACTATTAAACTCGTGCTTGTCGATCTCGCGGACCAATCATCCATCCGCGCCGCAGCTGTGAAAATCAACGACGATGCGGGGATTGAGAAGATCGATGCGGTGATTAACTGTGCGGGCATCATGGCGCGGCCAACGTTTGAGGTGACGAAAGATGGCATCGAGGCGCAGTTTGGGAGTAATCATATTGGGCATTTCCTGCTGACGAATTTGATCCTGGGGAAAGTGCTGGAGGCGGGAGCACAGGGGGGAGCGAGAGTGGTTAATGTCAGTAGTACTGGGTTTGAACTCGGGCCGGTCAGATTTGAGGATTGGAATTTCAACGTATGTGTCCGGTCCACAAGTGCAAGAGAAAAATTGCTAATATGAGAGTTTAGGAAGGAAAAGAGTATAATGAGTGGTTGGCATACGCCCAGTCCAAGACTGGAATTGTGCTATACACGGTGGCTCTTGCCAATAAGCTCAAGAGCAAGGGAGTCCAATCTTTCGCTCTCCAGCCCGGATGTATGAGATTCTACTTTTCACTCTCCACGTAGATAACTTCTAACTATCTCCGTTCAGTTGTCATGGAGTCAAACCTCGGAAAACACGTGCAGCCCGAATCTTGGACATCAGCATTGACAATAGCAAACGAGACCTCCGGAGGTAAGTCATTACCAATTTTGGGATATGTACAAACCTCTGACCCTCTGTATCTAGGCAAGGAAATCAAAATGGAGCAGCCAAAAACTCTTCAACAAGGAGCTTCCACTGCGCTGGTAGCGGCGCTCGATCCCTCGATTGCAGGTAAGTGAACCCGCGCTGATTCAGCACACCGCAGCATACTGACACTTGGTAGCGTCCTCTGGTGGCTTTCTTCAGGACTGTGTATTACGTCCCGTGGAACAGGCCTATGCCAAAGGGGAAGAAAATGCGGATAAGCTGTGGGCGTTGAGTGAGAAGCTCGTTGGGGAGAAGTTTGATCTGTGATGTAGAATACTTCTTAGACACTAGTCTTTTAATTTGAAGATCACCCCCACTCCATGGGGGGCTTTTGAGCTAATTAAAACTTGCGCTGTACATACCTGAGTACGCGTCTCCTAATCAGCTGTAATTTTTGGTTTGGTGTTCTGAAAAAATGTGTGCTGTTTTTAGATCGCCTAGCGACAAAGCTCCAGCCGACTAGCTGTACTGATGGCAAGGAGCAAGGATCGAGCAGCTTACCGTATATCCTCAGCCTCTTCTGCTCTAGTTTTCAAAAGGATGTCACGAGTGGGTAGATTCACAAGAATGAAGACTGTGGATATTTGAAGCTTTTATTGAACGCTAAACTGTTATTGCCTATATTTTCGGCATCTTATTGAGAAAGAGACTTCAGAGTGGATATGGAATGCGTCTCTGCGAACCTTGTCCACATGACCAGTATCAAAACAAGTACATGGTGAAAACAAAGTTTGAAGACCCCAACCTGAGAGCTTAAGAGAAGTCACTAGAAGTATGTCGGTACACTAAAGGTCAGCGCTCGTGTCCCAACATCCACTACACATATATTTTGTTTCATAATCATTGCACTTCCGTTTGGGCAGGCTCCTGGCATTACACACTTGTAGTAATTCAGCAAGCCCTGGATTTTACAGGATGTTGGGCCATCTAGACGGGTGTAGATCAGCACCATCTCAATACTTCACGTCTGGAAATATGGGCATGCCGCGTGATATAAAGCCCGCCTTGAAAGTTCAGTCGAAAAAACGTGTTTCTTTGTGGAACATGGTGGTTTCCTAGTCTCAGCGAGGAGAGTTTCCAGACCTTCGCAAGAAGTTAGCACAGTTCCTCAAGGAAAAGAGAACAGCCTCAAAAATGGTAGCATGCGAATCGTCTATCAGGGCATTGGTGAAAATTGTCTCATGGCCTGGTCTCCCAGGCTCTGAAGTAGCAAATACTTTATAAGTTGCATAACATCATATTGACTTCGCATGCTCCCGTTTGGCCGAAGGAAGAGAAGTTTGCTCACCTTCACAAGCTTGTCCCACAACTGGGTTTTGGAGATCTGGGCTGAATCGGACGCATGAGACCCAGTCGGCGTATCACTTCTTGGTGATGATGAAATTGCAGTCAGTCAAAAGGCCTGTGGAGATCCTCCTCTAGGGGTAACGTGAGAGAGCAAATGCGAAGTTCATATGCCCAGGAGGGATCGCGAGCCCCGGCACGATGAACCTGACATTTCTACCAAGGTCCGTGTGCAATTTGTTCCCGCATGTGCATGGCTTCATTGCAATGGCAGATTCCTTTGTCCGTGAGTGATTCGAGCGTTTGGGCCAACAGATGAGGCCTTGCAAAAGTGTGTCCATTCCTTGTATATTGCCTTCTTGCTCCTCTCAGTATCCCTTCAAGCAGTTCGATATTCGAGATGGAATGGTACCGGGACTAAGGATGTCGACGCGTCAGACTCAATTGCTTCGTGAGCTTTGGCAAGGTTTTTGATCCTCAATCGGCTGACGCCAATTGATACTTCCACTTTCCACTCTCGACCATTATCCTGCTGTTTGTCCCAAGCTCCCTTGTTGATGCTTCGTTGTGTGCTCGACGGGTGAGGTATTCGAGGAGCGTAGAGAAGTTGTCATGGTAGCTCAAGCTCTTCCAGTTGCTAAGCTGAGGACACAAGTCAGCAGCACAAGCAATACCTAAGAACATAGGGCTGCGCAGTGCCTTTGAGGATGTTTTAACTGCCTGCGCACACGGTGGTTCAAGGGTTCCTTGATGCTGTAAAGTTGATGGCAATCGTGAGTATTGGAACACATGGCGAGAATGAGAATGAGAGTGAGTTTGCAGTGTTTTTATTGTAAAGTACGTGCACGGTCCTTAAAGCTTAGTGGTATTTCTTAGTACAGCACATGCGGTCCCATTCCGCAATAAAATCAGCGTGTTTCGCCCGCCAAAATGGACAAATATATGTTGTAGATATTTGAGCTGTTTTGCCCCGTTTTTCTCTCGCACCCTCTGACTTGCATTAGCTTAAGGTTATACCTGTTCTAGCTATACATTTTAATTTCTCTTGGCGTAGGCTTTCTAGCTGTTTTGGTAAAATGAGCATGGATAGTGGGTCTACACCTTGACTTTACCCCTATTCTAGGATTTTGATATGAAGATCCACAAGCGCTTTACCGTTTCAAGCGAAAAGCATCAAGATGTAGAGCAAACGCCAACCTGGCGTTCGAACGCCAGCTTTTTGATGAACTTTACAGGATTGGCATAGTATGGTGTGGCATTAGAGATGCCTCTAGCTATATGGAGGTTAATCCATCGTGTTGTTGGGTGGGGCAAAACAGCTCAATTCACAATTCTATTCTATTCGAATTGCTCACTACTAAAAGCACTCTTTCTCTCTTTCGAAGGGACTGTTTGTAGCTTTTCTTTCTCCTCTATGCACAGGTTTGTTTTGATCCCTCTGCATTTCCTGTCGATGGGGAGCAATGTTTGTCTATTTGCGCTGCCAAATTCTCGTTGATTTTACTTAAGCCCATGTTCTGTCCATCAAAATCAAACAGCTATCGTAATCGTTCTTCTTTTGTTGACCTAAACATGAGCCTTCAATTATTTTCCAACCCAGCCAGAGTTTACGATATATCTGCGTCTGGTCAGTTTTATTGGAAGAGAAGTTGCTGTTTTGTTGGACTTTATGCTGAGGTCTCTTGTGTTTATGTTTAATGTCCATGTTGATTTGCCCACAACGATGTCTTTCGAACTTTACGAGTGAAGGTTGAAAAAATGAGAGGAGGTCGAGAGGCTCACTGATAGTGAGGAAAGCCAAAGAGAGAGTATTGGCCGTATTCACTGGGTTTGCTATCTCAAGAGCGCAAGCAGATCAAGCACTGCAGCAGAGACAGTCCCTCCAGCCAAGGTGAAATTATATCCTACAAAGCCCTGAAGTTTCTCAGTACGAATTCTGGAGATGTCATGAAGCAAACTTGCGGTTTGGTAATATTGGGCGACCCCAACCCACGTCTGGGACAGCCTCCCGCTCCCTGATTCCATTCCGACCTCGTCATTGTTCCATTGCTTTACCGGCACCATCTTCGACCCTTCATTCACCGACCTCCCGCATGCGATCTGTCTAAGCACGAGTATCCCAACATTGTATAGGTAGTCTTTGGTTGTCTCTATGAACTATGTAACCAGTTGAGCTCTGTGTAGAAGTACGGTGTCTAATTCCTCTCAAGATGCTCTATTCTTGGTTCGGTATATCTCAGAACTATGGAAGGCTAGAAACAATGTACAGCTTTGCTGATTCATCGATGGTCAACGTCATTGTTCTAAATCAACTACATATGATTCACACCCCCAATTGTTGGCTCCCAGAAAGTATTTAAGCATCTGTGAATTCCCGTGCTTGCAGTCCTTCTGGCTATGCTGTTCATTCTTGGTAATTCACATACAGACGCAACTCATTCTGCAATACGCTCCACCATATTTAGAGACTTTCGTTGTCTCTCCTCGTACCTCTCGACAAACTTGCAAGTTGGCTCTTGACATTCCACAATGTCTCGCGAGGTACACAACCATGAAGGCGACCCGTCTCACTTGCCGAATTCTGAGACGAGGACAAAGGCGACTCCAGCATCGCATTATGAACCAGGCACTTCCACCATGCTGTCGTGGACTGGGGAGAATCTGGCGATTGCTAATTCTGACATATTTTTGGGTGAGCCGCCGCTGTAATGCCCTGCCCTCAAATACAACACTGACCTCCTCGAAAAGAAAATCAGCGCCTCCTCCTCAAAATCGAAAAGAATCGAGAACTCGCTAGACGACCAAAAGTATTTCAACCTTACGATAGATTCCCCCTCTTCAGCGAGTTCCCCCTCGACGTTCGTTTCATGATCTTCGCTCAAGCTGCCTTCGACGTCGAGCCCCGAGTTATCGAGATCTTCTATTCCCCCAAGGGAAAACAGAACCAGTTTCCTTCAAAGACTCTTGTACCTGCCTTGATGCACGTCAACAGTGAATCCAGAGCCGCCACCAGCCTGATCTACAAAAGACTTCCCACCTTTGGCGACGCTCGCTCATTCAAGGACACCTTTGTCAATTGGGAAAAAGACATTTTTATGTTCCGCTCCCAGGAACATCTCAGCGCTCTTGCCAATGCTGTTGATGCTGGCAGCCATATCATTAAGGAGCATGCTATCAACCTTGCGATTATGGGTTACCACGACAAAATGTCTCGCGACAGATTGTATTTCGTCGATGTTGTCATCGATTATCTGAACAATGGTTTGCAGAATGTGGAGAAACTGTACCTGATCCAAAAAGTTGCCAAAGACAAAAAGAATAAATCAGGTCCTCTCACTCTGCAATCGGTCCGGGAATCTTCTTATAACGCTAGGTACGGAAATAACATAATGAGAGCATGCACCAGGGACGGACGTGCGGCTCTGAAGCAGTGCATAACTTGTGAAGCTCATCGAGATCCCAAATTTATCCTAAAAACGGGCAAGGCGAAGCAGCAAGTCATATTGGAAACTGACGAAGAGAGGAAGGAGAAGCTCTACTTGGAGGATATGCTTTTGGCTGCTAAGTTGGTTCACATCGATGCCCGTTTGGAAGATTTGCTAACCACCGTTTTGGTAGGCTCTCGTACGAAGAATCCGCGACACGCGGCACGAATAATGTTCAGAGTCAAGTGGAGGCTAGTGAGCACGAAGAATGGGATGGTTTCGATGATGATTTGGGTGAACTGGAGGACTTTATGTTAGAGGATTGAAGGGCAAATCATTGGACATCAGAAACTTGCGTACGGAGTAGTCGAATATACAGCATGGACTTTTTGGAGAGAACTTGGCGCGAGATAATCAGCAGTGATCAGGCATAACAAGAATGATTGTTATATGTAATATGTGTCTATGTCTATTGTTACCCATCCCTTCAAACGTGTAAGTGGTTAGGGACTGTGAGTAATATCTGAACTCAGGCACAAGACTGCATGCAGGTCTTTATGCAGAAAGCATGCCTCCCAACAAAGCCTACATTTTTCGACACAAAAAGGTCTCGAAGCATCAGCCTCTTCCCAACATCCAACGCATAACGTCTGTCTCTCCTACCCTAGGTCTAGGTAGGCGTGGAGGGGGTGGCTGTCTTGTGGCTTTGCGGCAGCTAAGCCCAATATGGTTAAAGTAGACTACACCCCATCTTGCCGTGGGCGTGGCATCGAAACCCCCACATCATTCTTTTCATCTCATCAGTTGCTACCGGTATTCTATATGTCCATTCCCGTCATCTCAACCCCCGAAAGGATGCAAACGCGATTTTTCATGATGGACCCAATGAGGCAGAGGCACCATCCGGGGCCCAGCACAAAGCTAAAGGCTGGAACAAACAAAAACGGGCAGATTCATGTGAAAAATCATGTGGAGCTGTACAGATTAGGAAGCATGCAGCCTTTCCAGTGAATCTGCCTGGCATTGAAAGTGAGCAAACGGCGCCTGCCATTTACACGGCTCTGCCTTGGCCACATTTTCAGCGGTTGCATGAGAGACAGAGGTTGCAAGCCGGCGGCCATCCAACACAGGCAGGCATGGATCGTTGGTTGGAGCCTTGGAGCAATGGTCATACCTAGTCTCTGACTTCTCTCTTTGTTTTTCAGAGTTCCTGTTTTCCATTAATATCTCACCGTCGCAGACAAAATACCGCTTGCTAAATTCATTACCTGGAGTCTAATTAACTCTGATATCGACAACAGCATTGATACCAGATATCGGCAACCCTTTCGTGTTTTCCCTTTGGCATCGCTCTTTTTCTCTGCTGCGGGGATTGAGGTGGCTTTTAGTTCCCGATTACCACCGCAATGGATCGGACCTCGAGCAGGATGTCAACTACCAAGGGTAAAGAGAAGATGATGTATCTGATTCAGCACATGTTCCTGCCACCTAAACTGCCCCAGAAAGATGACTCTAACTTGGAGCACGAAAGATTTCTACTCGATACCACCATTGATGCTCTTAGGGCTTTCAAGGGTTACATCAATGACACCAAGCATGATCAGGTTATCAGAGTTGACTCAGTCATTGATATGGTCACCAATATGCGGAGTGTGCACGAATTGAACGGCGATGTGGGTGCCGTCAGCGAGGAGAAGCTTCGAAATGCTCTGGCAGATTTGGTCAAAACAGGTACGTACATATTCCAAGATTGGCGATAATCCCACTCTGACTCGCCCAAAGGTGGAACGATCCCCGTTCACATACGCGCTCAGAACGCGGGGGTCTTGATCAGCAGAGTGGATGATTCTATTCATGTTGAGGCATTCGAGTTGTCTCCTCTGAACCAGGCAGTCATCACTACCATGGGTAGACTTCGACGCTCTTTTCCAGGACCGGCTCATTCTATCAGCATCGAGATCTTCGAGAAGCCTTCTTTTCGAGCTGCAGTGGCGCAAACGCTCGCCAAGATGAGCCACCAAGCTGCTATGAAGACCCAGCCCCAAGCGAAAAAGGCAGGGAAGATGCACGATGAGGCTCGGGATACAACGCACCCCAAGATGGTCACCGAGCTTTTCATGGCATTTCTGGGAAGTGTTGGTGAACCTGTTGATGTTTCTCGCCTCTGGAAGAATACAAGAGAAGATGTTGTGTATCACAAGAGTCTTCAGCCATGGCGAAGATCACCCATGTGGTTATTTGTCCGCGTCGCCATGCAGCTCCTTTTCTCTCGACCGATGATCCAACAACGTCTTCCCGGAGACCTCTACAAGCATTTTATGGCGTTCCTCATGAGCCACGTTCTAGAGCTAGCCCATCAGCATCACCTCCACTGCGACTTTCGGTACGCAATGAATGCAAAACTTGCCAGACGTTTGCTTAAACTCGACCCGTCCATCGAAGTACCCGGTCTTGATTTTGTGAAAACTGCCATGCGCAAATCCAACCAGGTCCTACATTCAAAATGGTTGAGTATCATGGAAGGAAATAGATCACGCGTTGACTTGTCCGGTCTCGCAGACCTAGATATTAGTCGTGATATTTTTAACTCTCTCTCCTCCTTTGACGAACACATCAAGTCAATGTCCCAGCGGAAAGACAGAAGCAACTCCGCTAAATTTGAACCGCAGTCTGACCTTGTGAATTATCAACCAGAAGAGCTTCCAACCTGCTTAGACTTTTCGAAGACTGAGTACACATTCTACAACTTGAAGGCGTTCGAGGACTGGGTGGCCTCAAATTTGAGTCGGTGGTTAGAATGCCATAAAGCGGACCATGCCACTTGCAGCAAATTGGGCTACTTGATTCAAAGTTACCACAGCGCTGCATCTTTTTCTTACTCCGGCAACCCCGAGGCACTTTCCCTGATGCTACTCACTATACTTGAGCTTTGGATTGCTTGCGATAAGTCTGCTATTCATATATGTCTGCTTCTGAGGGACTACGATCCTGAAATCCCCGGACAATTGTTCCAATCGCTTGTCCTACCGTTCAGGTCGCAGATGGAACGACTGCTCTGTGCTGAGGATTATCTTGACCGTCGTCGAGCTAGTGTCCGGTCCTCTTCCCCGAGTGTTTTCCTGGACTTTGGGTCTCAAGACTCATTTTCCGTGCGATACTTCGATCAGTCCATCGAACATCAAAATTTGATTGAAGATATCCGAAGACGTGCAAATCAAGCGAAACAAGAAAAGGAAAATGAATTTCGCCAAAAGAGAGAGTGTTACAATCATCTAATGAAATTATATAATGAGAGCAAATGCGAATATCGCGAAGTCATAATTGATCACACCACTGGCGTTTTCGGCCTTCGTCATCATGGAGGTTGTGAGAAGTGTGGCCACAAGTCCCAAGCAGCCTCCCTGAATATCCTGATACACGAATGGCCACTGCCGAGAGATGAGATCGAAGCACGCTCCACGGTTTTCGAGCTTGAAGTGCCCCTCTCATTTGGTCACTGGCGCGACACAACCGTGTTCCTCCTGCTCGATGTCTTAAAGACTGAATACGTGTCTGAGGAAAGGCCACGGTCAACATACCCGCTCCGAAACTACAGTGGGTTATCCTCTTACTTCAAAACATTCGGCTCAACGCAACGTATTGGCCTTTTGTCCCAAGACAAACCCCACGAGGCTACGCACCGTCAGAACAAATCTATTGCCACCACGAGCAATGTCAACGATGTGTGCCTCGATAACGGGCTTCACTATCAATATCACGACGATTCGACTGCGTGCTTTGTTGATAAGTTTCTCGTCACGGATATAGTGCCAAGGTTCTGTACCTACGAGCTACCAGCGGAGTCATCATCTCTCCAGAAATTTATTTTCCGCCCTTCTTCGATGCCAAACGGCCCATCACCTAACACTGTCGTATCCAGTCAATCTGATTGTCCCGATCATATGTCACTCGACGAATACAAAGCACTAAGTAATCTTGCCCTCGGTTATCGAATCCAGTGGCAGAATATACTTCAACTCTCCGTAACATCATCTGTCGATTTCAAAAAATTGGAGACAGGCCTTACGATTCTTCAGTCTATCCACCAGACTGGACCTTCGAGCAGCGGCAGTGTCCTCAGAGCAGGCCATGAAATCTTGGATGACGACAATCTTACCCGCGCTATCTTGAAAGCCTTACGTGAGGCGCTTCAAAAAGTCAAGGAGAACTGGGAATCCTCACAGGCACTCAGCACCTTCATCTCTTTAGCTGCGCGAGTATTGTCATTGACCTCGTCGGACCAAATCAAGGAGGGGTGCCTGCTTTATCTGGCAAGTGTTCGAGTCGTTGCTTTTGGGTGGGTCAATCTTCTTCGGGACAAAGCGCATATGGCGATCAGTGATGACCAAAGATCGTATCTACTCTCCAGGGCCCTCGAAGTTGCATTAGTATGTGCCGATTCTTTCAACTGTGACGAAAGGTACTTGGAAGCCCTTCTGGCTATACCCGAAGATCTGTCACTCCTTATTCAATGCTCGATTGTCATTCAGGAAGGAGACTATACTCTGACGCACACATCTGATCCCATCGTTTCATTATTGTACCAGCGTTGGAAAGGGCTCACCTATCGTTCCTACCCCATTCTGGCGACGAACATTATCGAAAACAGCAGCCCGTCATTGGACGATGCCATGAGCAAGTCATGGTCCGCTTACAAAGCAGGATCCGGCTGGCGAAGGTCCCCGGAACAAGATGGGCACTGGCTTATCACAAGAACAGCATCGCAAGACAACATCCCTGGATTATTCGTCCATTTCAACCTCCTAAGCGGCGAGCTTCTCGTGAATGGTCTCCCACTAGCTCGGCTCCCTTTGCAATACGAACACCATCCGATGTATCGCACCCTGTTTGGAAGCTGTGCTATAGAGGTTATGCCTACTTCTGTCCAAGGCATGGAATTTTCTGGCAAGAAAGACTACGCTGGATACACACTCCACTTTGGGATCAACCAAAGTCCCGATGAATCCAGCCCATCGGAACACGACCTTCTCGTACAAGCCATAACAGGCGGTCAAAAGTACGAACTGGTTCCTTCTCGACTTTTGCGTGGAAACTTTCCGGTGTTCTTCGTCGAAGAGTTTGTTCATTGGTATGACTGTTATGATAACTCGCTTGAGTTCCGCCCTGTCAAAAGCCCTTGGAATACATCCCCCCACAATTGGAGGTTGACCTGGTCAACATCTACTTCTGCATGGCAAATGACAAAAGATGACGTGTCTCTGGTTGGAATCAGAAGTCAGAGTGCAAAAAAGCTGTCTGATATACTGAATCCCTTGGAGGATCCACTCCGGATGCATGCTTTCTTCCATCACGTTTCATCATCATTGGAGATTGAGCTTCCTAGGCTCCAATTAGGATTCTATCTCAAGCCAGGTGATTCATCGATTCAATCGAGGCAATTCCGCGGAATGTCCATCGACTTGGACCAGTCGCTTGGTGCCCTTGTTGGCCTTCGCAACAAGCTCATGTTGAAACATGACAATGGTGGCAACCGCCTTGTCATTTTGCCAGAGGGAGATGTGACATGGCGGGCCGAGGGTGAGCATATTCACGTCTTGATTGACAAAGACTCGGCCACCAAAGCCCACGCATATCATGTGGATGATAAAATTGGCAGACTAATGGATAACGGAAATTTGCAGAGCAAGCTAATTCTATGTTATCTCCACGCTCTCACCTCGTTCTGCTTGCCCGATCCCCTCACACGCAAAACTGGCACAGAACAGGCGCTTTCAGTCCTGAACTCTGCTGCGGTCAAGTCGTTTGATCAGCTAGAACAGAAGAACGTCGAAGTACTTCATAAGATTGCGCAGCTGACCCCAGGGAGAAATTACTATCCAGAAAACGAACGTGTCATGCAAACGGTGAGTTGGGATCTGAACCTCGGATTTCTGGCCCAACATGGTGGGTTTTACAAAACTGTCAAATCAATATTCGACCAAGCAAATAGGACCAATATATTCTACCCGGACTCGAATGTCAAGCTGCCCCAGCTAGACCAGGTCAAAGCGGAATTATTACAGCGTGATTGTATCCGATCATCCACATTTCGTGTCTCCGGCTTTGGCGCCGAGGATCATACGGTCAATCATGATAAAGTCTACGGAGCCAGGGATCAGCAGCAGAGTGCATCAAGATACTCCGAAGCTTTCGTGATGTCAAGCCTGATATATCATGAACGCGCGATACTTCAATACCGACCCCCACCCCATTTTCGAGACCATCTCTGGAAATACCTATTGCGGACTCAAGCGTCTGGCGAGGTAATATTTGGACCCAAAAATCCATTGCAAATCTGCGACCTGAATTACGACGCCAGACTGCTCGACAACGAACACTCGTCTGACTTCCTCTCAGAGAATTGGTGCGCTCTTCATCAGACGTTCAGTCAGGAACAATCCCGGGTAGAGAAATTCAACCTCATGCTGTGGTTTTCCACGCTGGCATTCGCAAACAACGCCGACATGGATATCATTCAAACACTCGCTTCATTTTATGTACTGCCATCTATGGCTCGACGAACGCCCCCACAGATCAATTCTTTTCAGCTATCTCAAGGTCGCGAGGTAAACAGACGCGAACTACGCGAAGCTATCAAGTATGCGTATATTCCATTCCATCAGTGCTCCGAGGCGCACCTTACTTCTAGGCGTACGGAGACAACACACGCATTTCATCAACGTCGACAAGAAGAGTTTCAGCGTAATCAAAGCAGCGCTCTTGACAAGCTACGTGATGCACTGGCAAAACAATTTCCCTCTGAGGTTCCTGTTGCCCCTGCTAGTGATACCTCGGCCAATTTTCACGCGTACGCAGACGTGAGAAAGGCTGTTAATGGCGCGAAACCAAAGTTTAAGACATGGTTCGATAATCATCAATTTTACGAATACCTCTCTCAAATCGAGGACGCCCTCCTGAGCCCCATGGTCAAATCAATGGAAATATCACGATGCTCCTTTACTCTTCCAGTATGGGACCTAGAGAGGAGGCACGGCTTCATCTCTATTGATGACATTCTGACTTATTCGACGGCTCCTGAATTGGCTCATATTACGAAGGATTTGAGCGCCCCACAGTTGACTAGACTTCCGCATGATCCCAAAAAGACGATTCCTCGCCTTGCAGCATTGCTCAACCGCCTCGAGGCTCAGGCCGGCTCCAAGTACGAAGATGAGTATGTGAAGGACTTACGAGAAAGTTTTGCCTGTTTGCAGCAGGAGCACGGGAAAGAATATGCTCTTCGAGGGACGGAAACTGAGATTCAAATGCTCCTCTCTGACTATCTGTCGCACTGCAAAGCCCACGTCCACGAGATCTACGCAAACATCACCACCAATTTAAACTGTCCTGCTCGCGTTGACTCAACTTCGTTGCAGTTGAGTAAGTTTTCGGCTCAAGCTGCTACCGTTATTCAATGGCCACGATTATCCCCAACATTGCTCCTCCAGCAACTCACTCGCTGTCGATGGCGAAACATTACAGGCGAATGGAAACGCTGCATTGTTGAGTATGGGCTCTCTCTCGCTGAGCTTCAACGAGCGGAACGGCTTGTAGGCTTGTCTAATAACCATGCGGACCTCATCAAGGAATTGCAGAATCCAGGTCATCAGAACTGGAGTTCATTGGAATATCCCGAATCTCTGCTCTTGGAGGTCGAGAGTGGTATCATGATCCGCAAGGTCCAGGTACACATAGCCGAACAGATGAGAAATCCTCCATCTGGCTCAAATTTTGTCATGCAATTAAACATGGGCGAGGGCAAGTCATCTGTGATTGTTCCTATCGTGGCCGCCTCTCTCGCTGATGGCTCTCAGCTGGTGCGCGTCATTGTGGCTAAGCCCCAATCCAAGCAGATGTTTCAAATGCTGGTATCTAAACTCGGGGGCTTGCTAGACCGGCGTGTATATCACATGCCATTCTCTCGCTCCTTGCAGCTTGGGGAAGCAGAGGCAAATTTGATTGGCGACATATACAAGGAATGCATGACAAATGGCGGCGTTCTCCTTGTTCAGCCCGAACATATATTGTCATTCAAATTGATGGGTCTCGAGTGCCTCATCTCAGGTAAAAAAGAAGTGGGCAATTCTCTACTGAGCACTCAGCACTTCTTTGACTCTTCCAGTCGCGATATTGTGGACGAGAGTGACGAGAATTTCAGTGTGAAATTCGAGCTGGTCTACACTATGGGTATGCAGCGACCAATTGAACTCTGCCCCGAGCGATGGACTCATGTTCAGCAAGTATTGAATCTAGTCAAGATGTTTGCGCCAAGTGTCAAGGAAAAGCTTCCTCTTTCCATCGAGGTCGACGAGCATATGGGAGGAAATTTTCCCAGGACTCGAGTCCTCCGACCTGATGCCGGGGAGCAGCTGTTTCATCTCATTGCAAGACACATCTGCGAGACTGGGCTCGACGGTTTCCCAATTGCAAGACAACCAGAAAAGGTTCGAAACGGTGTTTTCAGGTACATCACTGAGCCTAGACTCACCGCATATGAGATTGAACGCGTTGAAAAAGGAGAGTTCTGGGTAGACACGACAAGCAACATCCTGCTCCTCCTACGAGGTCTCATCGCTGGAGGGGTATTAGCTTTCACGTTCAGCCAGAAACGTTGGAAAGTTAATTACGGACTTGACGCGACTAGAAATCCTAAGACAAGACTCACGGTGCCGTATCGAGCGAAGGATAGCCCCACCCCGCGATCAGAATTCAGTCACCCCGACGTGGTCATTGTCCTAACTTCGTTGTGCTATTATTATGGCGGATTGGCCGATGTTGACCTGTTCCTGGCTTTTGCGCACCTCCTGAAGTCTGATCAAGCAGACATCGAGTATCAGGAATGGGTCAAAGATGCTCCAGATCTCGCACTTGCTTTCCATAATCTGGCTGGTGTCAACCCCAAGGATCGAAAACAATGCACCGATCAAGTCTTTCCTCATTTTCGTTACGCCAAGGGCGCTGTGGACTACTTCTTGGCCCATGTCGTCTTCCCAAAAGAAATGAAAGAGTTCCCAAAGAAGCTGTCCGCCTCGGGGTGGGACATTGGTCAGATCAAAACGCACCCGACGACCGGCTTCAGTGGTACAAATGACTCGAGAAAGGTTCTCCCACTTAGTGTAGAGCACCTCGATCTTCCGGAGCAAAAAGACACCAATGCCTTGGTCCTGGAATACCTCCTCCAAATCGAGAATTCCGTTGCGCTTATACCATCACGAAGTGAAGCTTTGCGCGCAGATGCGGAAGTCTTACTAGCAATGGTGATAGAGATGGAACCCAAAGTACAAGTGATCCTTGATGTAGGGGCCCAAATTCTGGAGCTTGGGAATCTGGCGTTCGCAAGGAAGTGGCTACAGATGTCCAAACTCGAGCGAGCGCAGGCTGTTGTCTTCTTTAACGATAACGATGAAATTTGCATTCTCGATAGGAAGGGAAACATTGAGCCCTTCCAAACGTCTTCATTTGCAAAACAACTCGACGTCTGTATCATATTCCTGGACGAAGCTCACACGAGAGGAACTGACTTGATATTACCGCCGGACTACCGGGCAGCCGTCACTCTGGGACCAAATTTGACCAAGGACAGACTAGTGCAGGGTAAGTTTGCAAACCCGTGTAATAATAAATACTGACGGTTCCGCAGCATGCATGAGAATGAGAAAACTTGGCAAAGGACAGTCGGTCGTCTTTTGTGTTCCGGAAGAGATCAAGACCAAGATTCTGGCACGAACATCCAAGCCTGACAATGCGGATATTGAATTGTCAGATGTTCTCGACTGGGCTATTTCAGAGACCTGCGTTGACATGCGACGGAGCATGCCCCTGTGGGCGGCACAAGGCCGACGATTTGAGCAACAGCACGAGATCTGGGATGAGGCTAGAACTGATAATGGTATAACCCTTTCAAAGGAACAAGCCGAAACGTTCCTTGAGGATGAGTCCCAAACTCTAGATACTCGATATCGACCACGTTCCCACACCAATATAGTCCTCTCTGAACAAGAAAGCGAAAACTCGAATATCAAGCTGATCATGGAGCGTTGTCGTGAATTCAAGGACCTGGATCTTAATTCCGCCACTCTGCAGGAAGAACAAGAGCGCGAACTTTCCCCCGAGATTGAACAGGAGCGACAAATCGAGAAGCCAGCCGCCGCCCAACCCGCAAAACACCATGTCCACCCTGACTTGATCAAATTCATATCTAAGGGTATCCCTATCAGTGGCTCAACAGCGTACACCCCAGCTTTCAAAAGCTTGCACGATACCAGCGCAGGCACATACATCGACGTCTCCCAGTTTCCCCAGGACCTCCTGGTCACTGCCGACTTCGCCAGCACAGTCCTGATCCAAGGTACTTCCTACATCTCAGACGCATACCAGCGCCCGGTGCAGTGGGTGCTGACAAGCACTGATGGCAAAAATACTGTGCAGCATATGATCATCATCAGCCCACACGAGGCACAGGAGCTGCTGCCGCAAATCAAAGCATCGAAGACCGCAACGCTACACCTCTACGGACCCCGTCAGAACCTAGGCTTCCGCTCGTTAGACGCACTGGATTTGTACAACGTCCCAACGCGGTCAGGAACGCTGCATCTTCCCCGCCACCTCATCCTACAGTTGAATCTATTCGCGGGGCAACTGTACCTCGCCTCGTTTAATGAATACAAAGAGGTGTGCAACTTCCTAGGTTTGGCGTGGGATGCGGCAAGGGATGATTGTGTCACAGCTCCTGACGGCTTCATCGTGCGGAATCGCAGTGGGCTGAGATCGGCGTCTGGCTGTACGTTTAGCGATAGTCCAGTGATGTTTATGAAAGTGCTCACGACGAAGATCCGGAGGCATTGTGAAGGGGTGGATAAGACGCATATGGGAAAGCTACTGGATAGCATACTGCTTCATTCGTCTGATTTCGAGGAGTTGGAAGATGGAGTATGAGTCTAGCAACTTTCATCATCTTCGTGGTTGAGTCTAGCAACTTTTATCATCTTCGTGGGAAACTTACGTAGACTTTCCTTTTCTGCTTTTAGTAAATGTAATACGAGTAATCAAATATATCATATTGTATCACTCAAAATGTCACGGTTCGAACGAGCATCAATATAATGCTTCTATTCACTAAGAAAACGACGAAATAAAGCTGAAGTGCAGAAGCACGAAGCTGGGAATAACCTCAAAAGCACGGACCAAGTCTGTAAGCGAGCTCTTAGCCCTTCGATGCTTCGATCCATAACGTGACATAGAATGCCTTTTTTCATAGATGTTTCATTCAGAACGACTTACAGCTCGCGCGTGACCGAACAGTAATCGCAACGTGCGCGGAAGAGTGGGTACTTTGGCGGAACCACAACGAATCGACAAGCTGATGGAGGACCCACCTACGCATTCAAATCCCAAATACGGGGGCCCGACTCGAAGCAGAGGAGCGAGCGTATGGGATGTCAAGCGAGGCGAGCATATGTAAAGACTGGACGAGGACATTTGAGGTGAATACTTACCTCTGAATAGGGCGAAGACTGCGTGACGATTAGCCTTTCCTCTGAAAGCTGGGGGTTTAGCCTTCCCTTGACTATCGCCAGCAAGGAACAATTTGGATTGAAACCCACTCCCCGGTTTCGAGTGCATTGTAACAGTAAGGAAGCCTGTCAATTCTCGGCAGGACCTGCAAGCACAGAAAACTGGCCTCCACAGCCTGCATAGGTAAGTTTCTTGCCCTTGATATCGGCCGAACTTACCAAAGTAGCCTCCTTCACAGTATCGTCCGTCCCCTGACCATTTCGATAATTGGCAGAAAAGCCCCACGAATATACTGTCCCTTCCAGAGTGACTGCAAACGAGTTATCAATGCCAGCAGCAACCGAGACTGCGTGAATGCTTGGGATAATAGTAGGCATCAGGATGCGTGGCTTGCCCCTTTCATCAAATACAAGTCTATCTTTCGGCAGCTCATCCAGCTTGATGCCCGCTTGTCCATCATCGCAACGGCCCCATATGAGGAGCTCACCATCATCGGTACAAGCGATCGAGTGATGTTCGCCACCTTGGATGTCTCGGATCTTATAAGGGCGGAGAGATTCAACGATACCTGGCTTCAGGATCGTTGCATCACCTTGTCCCGCCCCATCTAGTATTCCTGTCTGGCCGAAATTATTCGATCCCCAAGCATATACCAGGCCGCTCTCGTCAATGGCGAAGCAGTGGTATGCGCCACATGCGATTTGCTTAATTTTTGACAGGGCCACTCGGCAAGGAGTAAGAGCTCCGAATCGAGTTCGCTCTACGACGCGACGAGCGAGCTGGCTTTGTTCTCCTGCGCCCCATGCGAAGACTTTGCCGTTGTTATCGAGAGCTAGCATATGATTGTTCCCTGCTGCAAGAGATATGATCTTCGTTAAAAAGGGTATAGGCACGGGCTTCCGCTGTAACTTCTTTTCATAAATCTTCTTCTTTTCGCTTTCAATGGCGTCCTTTGTGAAGAAGCCCATAACCCCATCATTGGCCTAGAAATATATTAGAGTGTAACAATAGCCTTGCTAGCTTTAAACTCACGCGAAATGTTCCCCAACCATAGACCAGACCTTCACTTGTAAGCGCAAAGCTAGCGCTGTCCAAAGCAATAACTTGGACAAACGTTGGGACAGATTTGCCGAAACTTTCCGCGGGTATAGCGATAGGTGTGCTTTCCAGCGGATTCAAGTCGATCTCATCATCCGAATCTTCCGAATTGGATTCCAGGTCAACATCTCTAGTCGGTGCCTCCCAACTTGTATCTCGGCCAAGTGCCGCGTTGTCATTAACGCCCCACGTTACAATCTTCTGATCATGCGTGAGAGAGACACAATGCATACCACCAGCGGCAACCTGAACTATTCCAACAGTGGTAGCATCGAGAAGCCTATTGCGACGAGGGCGTTTGACGTATGTAGGCTTTTTTCCGTCAATAGGCTTCGCGCCTAAGCCGAGTTCACCATTCTCGCCGTCACCGCAAACGTAGATGTCCAGCCTCTGTGTCGGAGGAGTGTTAAGGGCTGCAGCTTTCAATCTTTTTGCTGGCTTCGAGATTGGTTCGGTGGGTCCTAGGCGTTTTTTATTTGCTGCGGGTTTAACGATCTCGGATTTCGATTTCGCGGTTTTTTGAAGCGCAGTTTTTGAAGCTGGAGAAGAGTTAGCATTCATGCTAGGAACTTATTGATTGGTCTCATGTGCGTAATTACTGACAAGTAGCTGGAATGGAGTCATTTCTGGCCGGAGCCTTGGGTGTTGGCTTCCTGGTGGTTCTGGTAGGGGCTGTGCGTGGTGGCATGATGCAACGCGGTGGGTGGAGGAGATGAAGACACTAAGGTGGTATCTAGGTAATTGCCTGAAGGAATCCAAATGTGGAAGATGGTGAAGTCGTAGACAGGCGGGCAGGCAGGTAGGCAGGTAGGCACGTAAAAGCGCGAATATTTGTTGTTGTTTTCGATGTTGGCACGCTAAACTAGAAGGGTCAATACAGTATATGACATACTATTCTACTATACATACTCTTGCTTTAATAGCTCTACTAATGTTACATCCATACCTAGTTTTTATACTTTAGATTTAGGTGCTATAAGTTTTCTGAAAGTTGTTTATATGGTCAAGCTAACTTGTAATATGCTAAGATTTTGACTAAGTCTAGTACTTACAACTATGGTGTCAACATCTTCACCTAGAAATTCTTAGCTAGATAAAGCTAATCATTAGATCATAATATATTATACTTAAATAGACACAAATCAGATCAGATCTTAAACTTCTTCCCCGCATGGCTCAAAGCGCCCTGCAACCCCCTCTTCCCCAAATCCCTCTTAGCTGCCGGCGCCCCCGTCGTAGTATTATACGTAGAATTCAACGGCAGGACCTCGAACTGAATCGTCCCATTACCCTCTCTATACTCACTCTTCACCGTCCCTTTCGTCGCATAATCACGATCTGGCTTGCAAGTGCCCGTAGAGATATCGAGCCCCTTGATCACGCGCTCGAAGATCTCAAGCGCGGCAAGTGGTTGGTAGAAAGGCACTTCGTGGCCGCTTTCGTAGATGCGCGCGAAGCTGAAGTTACCCGCTTGCTTGACCTGACCGTGCACTATTGCGTCCGAGGTGCTGATGTTGGTGTATCCCGCAGACTCGAAGCCCGTGGCGCCGACTTCGTGGGCTACGACTTCGCCACCGAGCCAGTTGCAGCTAGAGCGGAACTAGAGTCAGCGCTGATGTGATTTTGGGGTAGATGGGGTGATACGTACTTGTAATCGGCGTCTCCGGCGTAGAGGAGGACGTAGATGCCCTGGTCGAGAAGCTTCTTCAGTGCTTCTACGGTGCCAGCTTCACGGTTATCATCTCCAGTCGCAGAGAAGGCACCGGATACAGCGTTTGAGCTTTCGGAATAGTTCTGGTAGGCGCCTGGATATCAGTCAGTGGGAGTCAGTATTGCGTAATATAAAATCATTGGAAGACGGGATAGTGCCTTGTGAGTGCTCGACTCTCAAAGTAATGTGAGTTTGGAGCATTCGATTCACGTCTCACGAGCCCCTAGGGAGTAAATGCCCGAGAGAGGAAATTACAATACAAGACTCGACTTACCAATAGCCTTTTGAACCTCGGGTGTATTAAGGTAGTCAACGTAAAACGCGTATGGGAATGGATCTGGTTGCAACTCTCGGATATCGTATTCGTCCCGATTGGTGTTATCAGGCAAAACCTCTTCGACAAGACTGTAGCAGAAATTGTCTGCCGACTCGCAGATGTCGTTGAGTCCCCTCGCTGCGCAGTCCTTGATTTGGTCAAGGCAGTTGCCTGGCCCATACAGTTGGTTGTAGAACTGCTCTTGAATGCTAGCGTTGAATGGCTTGTAATCGTAGGTGTTTCCTGGGAACACGGTATAGTTGTAGTATGCTTGATATTGTATCAAAGGATCATACCATCCATTTCTAGAACACATCAGCTCAAGCAGCGGAGGCACAGGGGTTATACATACCCAATGAAGACAGATTCGAGGGAGATTTTATGGGCACCTGATATGTTCTTCGCATTTTGCTCCTCGATGTATTCGTTGAAGATTGGGCCTGCCAAATGAATTAATACAGGGGTTTGCTGGACTTATCTGGGAGCTGAGAGCTGAGAGTCAAGTCGAGCTCCAGAGATTCAAGAGCTCGCAGTTTATGGGAAAGATTGAACGTAAACTCTCACCATAATGACCACCATAGGATTCAGAGGCAAAATGGAAACCATGTCTGGAGTACTGGGGAAATGCTCCCATGAAACCTTGGAGCGTTTTCCAAAAGTTGGGTGCTGCATTGGCGGTAGAGTTTGCCGTTAATGAATAATTGCCGTAACTGTACGTCCCGCAAGAATCGCCGGCGTAGTCTGGACATTCATCGCCGGGCAACGTAACGATATCTCCGCTAACGGCTGGTCAGAGACATCTCCTTTTATTCAAAGTGAGATCACGTACCTCGATGAATCAACGTATCCATTGACAGGAATACTATAAGAGAATCCTACCTATGAGATGTTAGAGCTGGTGTGCTGTCGGTGGGTGGGGAGTGAGACATACTTGAGCAGGCTGGTCGATGACTGAAGATTGCACGAGTCAGCAAGCCTGGTATTTACAAGGCATAGAAGAGGAGGCAATGGGGCATCTCAGCACGACTCCGAGTTACAGAGACTACCCCATTTGGAGCATCTTAGGATAAGTCCAATGATCCCTCCACGTCCCCCACTGAAACTGAAATATCGAGTATTCCGACAGCGTTCCCGCATTTATCCCCAAGCACATTCTCATAGAAACCCCCAATCTAGAAACCAGAGCCCTTAAACGCAACACAAATCATAGAATTATCGCCGAAATGAAAAGAATAACAGAGAAAAGTTCATCCTCACATATCATATTGCTGGAATTTGACCACGAGTACGGGTTCGAATACACATTCCCGTCAAAGTCAACACGGCAAGGACCATTCTCTTCTATCAGGGGGTTAGTACTGGATGACGAAGAGGAAGGAGATAATTACGGAATAAGCCAATCATAGAAGATGACCCTGGGCCGCCATTGATCCAAACCTGTTTGATGTCAGCATGAGCTTCCCGAACATACAACAGCAAACAGGAAAAAAACACTCCAAGAAAAACCGTCGGATCAATAGCCTAATCTCCTCATTCAGAGCAAATTCAGACGTTCGTTGCTGTTGAGCAGCCAGCTATCCTCTACGCTTTCGCCTGCCTCTTTTTCCCATTGAAAGAAAAGACAAGCAGCTGTAGCCAAGCCCCATCCACCTCCTCGACCCCCTCAAAACCACCAATCAAAAAAAGCATCACATCCATAATCACTCACCGTAAGCGGCGCCGTCTCCGCATCCCCCTTCCTCGATTCAAAAAACCAAAAGAAGATATGCTGATCCTCATCCACATCCGCATACCCCGCGTAACTCTTCACATTCGGATCTAACTCGCAGATGCCCGTGGGCACTTCTTTATAGCGGACGGGGATTCCGGCGTAGCCTGTGGCGTTGAGGAGGTCGGTGGGGGCGGGGACGAATTGGGCGAGGGAGGAGTAGGGGAGGAGGGTTAGGGCGAGGAGGGTGGGGAGGGAGAGGGGGATATGCATTGTGAGCTGGTAAAGGGGGGCAGAGAGAAAGATGATGGATGGGTGAAGAGAGAGAGGAGAGAGGAGAGAGAAGAAGAAATAGGGTTTGTGTACATAGGTACTTTATATACGATGGTAACTATCGTATTCATCTCGGAACCCATGGCGGGGAGCTATCCCATGTCATCCATGCCATCCCATGCTTGAACTCCCGGTGCCTGTCCTGCATGCATGCCGCCATTCTCAAACAGGCAGCTCTCTCTCTCTCTCTCTCCAGTAACGCTCCGTACTGAACCGTACGCGGTACCAGAATCAGAGTTGCCGACAGGGATCCTTACCTCCCCATCGGTAATACGCATCCGCTTCTTTACACATTACTATTTTCCAGCAGGTAATTTGGTTGTTGTCAGGGTGTTATATTATTGTGAAGGAGGGTCGAGGGAACGAGAGGGGTCGGAGGCGCGCAGACAGCCGCCTCCCGTCTGCCACAGGCGTCACTGCACTAATCACCTCCTACTTTGAGCTTCGAGTCGGGTAAGCCGATGGGCCGGAGCTTGAGGGCTTGAGCTTAAATTACGTATACCTAGGTATGCAGAGAAGAGACGATAACGATATCGGTATGAACGCTGTGTTACTGGCATTTGTACAACAACGTTTATGTATCTTTAAAGCACAATAGTTGTTGCAGGACAATGTCGAGTTTATGTATTTGATTTGTTACTGTATCTCATCTATTTATTTGTTCGATATCATCGTCAGGCTCCCTGGTGACCTGGACCTGGTGATATGGCTAGGACTAACGCTTCAATGCACGCTAATAACATCGCACCAGAATGCAGGTACATATCCTACCTTATTATCCTTTCCCTACCTGTTCATTCCATCTATCTTAAATACCCCGACCGTACGCCAACCAAAAGGGTTCAATGTTTTCCACCGGCCTTGCCATTCACGTTCACCTGGCCATTCCCGTCCATCTTGACGTTTCCGTTGATCTGGCCATTCCCATTCATCTGGCCGTTCCCGTTCATCTTGACATTTCCGTTCATCTTGCCGCCGTTCCCCACGCCACTGAAACTCCTCTCGACTCCTTTCACAGCATCTCTTCCAGCCTTTTCTACATTTGCAGAATCATGGCCAGCTTTATCGGTACGTCTGAGATAGCTCTTGACGAAAAATCGCCCAAAGAGAAAGGTCAATGGCGCTAGATAAAAAACATTAAGCCAGATGGCCAAAGTTTGACCGCTCGTGTCAATGCATGGTACCGATTTGTATACCGTGTGGTACTTGACCGTACCAGCTCCCAAGGGATTTGTTTGTTCAATAATCCCAGGCGTATGTGCAGCATTGACATTCTCGGCCACCCCTTCTCCACCTACGGCACGAAAGAGAAGCTTCTTGATTATGTCCATGACACTTGCTGCGGTGGCTGTTGCGGCGGCTGATGAAGTTGCGTTGGCCGTAACAGACATAGCTTCCTTGAGGAACGGTACTCGGACTGGTATGCTATATGAGATGAAAGAGTGGAGGGCAGCATAGGCTACTCCAACAAGAAACTGGATGATTTGCATTGTCGTCAGGCTTCGCTTGAGTGTATTCGGGATCGGCACTGAGAAGGCGGTCAAAGTGTAGTAAGTATACTATTGCAATGTTAGCCAGCTGATAGAGGAGCAGATGGAGGGATTGTTGCGTACCATCAAGGCGTGGATTGCAGAATTCACAAAGACGAACATCCAAATCGGAGGCGACATGTACCGGATACCAGCCCACATGCACATCATTGCGCCAGCATGGTGGTAGGTCTGGAGTGTGGAGCTTCTCTTCCCCTTTGCTAAGATAATTGCCGTGTCCAGAACCTCATAGAACTTGCTTAGGTAGAAGAACCAACCATAGAATGCAAGACCCTCGTTCCACAATCTTCCCACGTCGGTCGAATCCGGTACTCCCGCGTCGGTCAGGAGGACTGTCGAGGGTGACTGGGAGATCCATCTTGATTCCGAGGCATTGTATGCGATGGCGTGCCCTAGGCCAGAGGGACCATGGATCTTGCACAGACTGTCCACCGTGCCTGCGAATCCAGCCGGTCCAGACGGCCGCTGGGTACTCACCCGAAGAGCACGCAGCATGCCATAAAATGTCCAAGCGGAATATACTGCCAAAAAGACATTGTGCAGCACGACGAAGCAAAAGAAAGCTCTGGTTTTGCTGATCCGCCATGGCTTGTTTCCCTGAGATCTGTTGTATGCATTCAAGGATACAACGGTAACTGCGTAGACGCTGGCGATTGTGATTGGGACTTTGACGTCGAGGACGCTGGTGTATAGCGACGGAGGAATAGAGAAGAGCGGCGCAGAGAGTGTTGAGCCAGCTTGAGGAGGTGGAAGCACCATGGGATCATTGCTGGGAGGGAATCGAAAGAGCGACGACGACGGCCAAGACAGAGAGACTGATGGAGACGACATGTTGGATGGTTGATTGGGTAGGTGCGATGGATTGGGAGGAGGGTTGTAACGCTCTTGGTGATGGGTGTGGTTTGGGTTCCCCGCCAGAAATGGAATGGAATATGAATCTAGGTATGCGACGAGAGTTCTTCAAATTTCGATCTATATCTTGGACTTTCAAAGTACCCCGTGGTTGCAAGTGAATGGAAAGGACGGGGGCGTTGGATTATCTAGTACAAGAAATGCAACTTTGTTGAAGGCGGGCTGACAAACAAACAGACACCAAAAACTGGTTGGACGGTCACTCAGGTTGCCGAGGTACAAGTACATGTGAATTGGTTGGACCTAACATTGCATGTGAGGCCATTCCAAGCTTTCTATATCCAACTCTGCCTCTCCGTCTCCTTTTCTCACGCTCTCCAGCGACATGTCGAAAATTGTTGAGCTCACGGTGAAATCTGGTGCATGACGTATCATCCTTGCGATCGCGCAGGCATGATGACCAATCGCTAATGTGGTCCCTGCGTTAGCGCTTCGCTAGGCGAAGGACTTATCCTTGATCTTCGAATATTCGTCACACTCTCGTACGGAGCCTTCCATTCTTCCATTCTTGCCTTGGCATCGTGTAGCATACGGAGTATAAGGTTAACAACAACGACAATGGCGAATGGCGAATGGGGGAGAATCTTGATGTTATTACAGTTCTACATAATCATTATCATAAATTCTCCTTAGTCTCTCGCATTCCTTGCAGAAGACGGCCGGCCCATTGCATGATTGCTTACTGTAAAAGTACGGTAATTATGATTTACCGTACTTTTACTTTACCCTTTTATATAGCGTGGTCTTTAAAGTCCCAACAATTTGGGACAGTCCATTCAACTCACTCAACTCCCTCAACCCAGACCAACGCAACTTGCCCATCATCTATGCGAGGCACGCCGCTTTCAGATTACCCCACACCCACATACCGAGCTGAGCCGAGGCCCCTTCTGAAATACGGAGTAATTTGCTACTTGTACTGTACCCCATTCCACGGTCACGGGACTGACGTCGGTTCATGAGAGCAAAATCTCCAGGTTTAACGTCCCTTTCTGCTACAATAACATCACTCACTTCTCACGCCCACCATTGCATTGGGCAAGAAGCTCGCGGCCCGCAATCATTGGCATACATACAAACAACCTATGCTACGTACAATAGCCCTCCTTCACACCTCAATTTCCAATCTCTCCTCTATCCTCGCAGAAATTCAAATGCATATGCAGTCGAGGTGTCTGTCTGATAAATAGGAAACGTGACACTGTTTCCAGAATACGTGTGTTCGTACCAGCCCAAATCCGTCGGCCCATCCACCTCGCCGAAATGTCCTCCGGTGGCAGGAAAGCTCCATGTATGTATATTCAGAGTCCCTGAATCTGCCAGCCCCACGGCTGAGAGGTCGTTGATTTCAACCTGCCATGTGCCGGTCGTGATGCGCACTCCAGTGAGAACCTTGACCGTATCTGACCCAACCGTGGCATACGTGTCTAGTTTCAGGTCCGTGGAGGGAGAGCTGCCAACGCGATGGCCTGTCATGTTCAGATTGTAGTATTTGTACACCTGGTAGTCGCCGTTTGGGAAATAGCCGCCTCCTGTTGCGCTGTAGTTCGAGTTTGCGGCGTTGGGTTTGGAGAGTAGCGAGGCGAGGAAGTCGTGAAGTTGGCTTCCACTCAGCCAGTTGCCACGCAGTCCGATTGCATTTACTCTTTCGAGTTGGGAGATCCACCAAGCTGAGCCAGCCGGGACTTGTTCGTCGTATGTGCCGTATTCATCGATGTTGATGGGGTGATTTGGGAGCTTGTAGGTGGCCAGAAGGTTGAATAGAGCCCCATACGCTCCCTCCACTAGATCATGGGGAGTCAGTATTTCCCATGTCATACGCTGCCCAAGTCCAATGAACGAGAATGAAAGAATGAAGCAGAGATATGGCAGCCTTGGGAATGATCAAAGGATTGCATGTCTGGGTCTTGGGGTTTGAGGACAAAGTGTAGGAGGTTGGTGGTTCTCACTGTCTCCTCCACCACCTTCCATATGCCACACCCATTCATCCGGCACGCTCGCATTACTTGCAACGAAGCTCAAGAATCCGGTCCACCCTGAGATGATTAGTTGTGTCGAATTGCTCAAACGCTATCACTCACAGTTGTTGGTGGCATCCGGTTGCCCAGCGAAAGCCGGGCCAATCAGTTTGACGCTCGGAAGTTCAGTTCTGTCACAAATGTTTTTAAGCTACTGTTCACTTCGTTCTCTATGTGCGGACAGGTACTTACCTCAGGCGGTGATACGTCCGACCCCACATCTGAAAGTATTGTGCTTGGGGAGCATTCCAGAAGACCGTCAAGTCGGGTTCGTTCCAGATATCGACCGAGAGGCCTGCTGTGGCACCGTTGGCTTTTATATCTGAGATCCAGCGGGTCAAATAATCATCCCAATCCGACCCTATAGGAAGTTTTCAGCGTCAGCCTAGTTACTCTCGCGGACTCCGTGTAAGCCGTATTGTTTTGCAAAGACCAGGCACTTTTATAAAGTCCCAGAGGAATAAGTGTCCCAGCAATACACCGGAAGTCATGGCTTTGCCCTCAATATAACTTACAATCCCCATCATCACCGGGATACGGAGCACTGGAATTTTGCGTCCCATCAGCACCCCACAAATCATGAATCAAAAAGATAAAATTCGCGTCATATGTGCGCGCTGTCTTATAATTCGACAACGCAGAAGCAAATCGTTTCTAAGACCCATCCATTTCAGCAATATTTCCGGACCGATACATCCCACGCAACGACATACCTGATACTCCGCCAGTCCCCAAATCCAGCCTCTCCCTGGTGCTGCAACCTGAGCTCCACCGGCTCTCGCATAGTTGAACCCCATGTCTTCATACAGATTTCGAGGGATCTGACCCGGCGTGTCTGGGATTCCGTATAGGATCCCAGAGGCTAGGTGCGTGGGGGATCCAGTGTTGTTACCTAGATTTACTACAGAGGTTCCAGAAACACGCTTCTCGAGCGGATTGGCGGAGGCGGAGGCAAGCAGAAGAAGGAGATGGAGGAATTGACGCATCTTGTGTATAGGTTACAGGATGCAGACTTGAGTGGTACGATTTCATGAAAGGTAGGCAGGGACACGACTAATGATTCAATGAAGGAAAACATCACAACAACTTGCTCTTACTCATATACTCCCCACCGGATAATTCATACATCTAGCAGAAGAGGAGCAAGCGCCTTTCCAATGCTAGAGGCATTTCTCCGCATTCGCGACAGGTCTGATCGCTGCGATACTTTCTCATCGACCCCAAAATTCTCCGTTGAGTGCCCCGCACTTGGCGACGTGATTCTCCCCACAGGGATACACGTTGGGGCGTGACCAGACAGCTCCCCCACCGGACTCATGTACCCCGGAAACCCCAACGGAGCGGGCGCTGAGTTGGTCTACACCCGCTCTTACGCATACCCAGATCCGGGTGACGGGGACGGGTGGTGATGTCTGTAAACCGAGTCCATCAATTGGAGCGCATATGCCTCTCTCTTCTGTACTCGTTTACGGTACTTGTTCTTCATTACTCGTGTGATTCCGCTGGTGCCGTTCAGCGCCCGCAGCACGCCACGCAAACGATATCCGCGCAGCCAGCTTTACACGTGGATATTAGGCCAGTGGACATGTCAGATTCAAGACACACGCTTCAATTGACGCACATTGAGCTTGGAGAAAAGTTGACTTCTGGATTCTATGGTGTCTAGGCTTAATCTACTGTTTCCTCCTGATACCTACTCGCATATGTCCCTTGCCCCCACGATTATCTCGCAGCGCGTATGGTATAAAGTACAGTTGTTCTATACCAGGCTGCTGCACCCTCGGACTGGAGTTAAACGGTACATGGGGTGCTAGCTGACCACTATCTCCAAGCAAGTGAGAAGCGGCGTTGTGGGCTGTTAGGCCTATATAGGACTCTCCGACTTCAGACGTGGACGTGGACATTGTTCGTTCGGTCACGGAGCATGATGGGTCGAGAAGCAGGTTTTTGAAATGATCATCTACCCAGGGGTTGTCGACATCTTCGACACAGTATACGATGGGGCCTCGTGCGAGAGCTACGATGTTCTGGTTTGTGTATGGGTGCGGCGAGATGAATCGCGGGAGTAGAGGGATTTCCAGGTGGAAGTTTGGGTGAGCGTTTAGCCAGTCGGGCGGGAGGGAAATGTATCCTTTGTCGGGCTGGGCGTTTGGGAGATCGGGGGAGATCTGGGGATGTGTTAGTAGAGCCTGAAGCAACGTATCTTGGGGAATGAATGGTCATACCTGCCAAGTGGCAGCCCAGCCGGGGATTCGCAATTTGATGGTCGTTGCCACCTCTGCAGGATTACGGATTGCAAACTCGATCTTTCCCTCCCATGGCCAGTTGGAGCTTTGCTCGATTTCCACCACGCTGTCACCGACTGGTATCGAGAGTGTGGCAGAGGAGTACATGTGGATATCTACAGCGGCGGATTTCTCGTTTTCGTCTGTTCGGAAAGACCACAGGTATCCACCAATGTACCCCAGTAGCCTTGTAACGTTTGGCGGGCAGCAAGCGCAGGTGAACCACTCGGCTCGTCGCGACAAGTCGGAATCGCTCGATGCGAGCTGGTTGATGTAGGTAAATTGCTTTCCGTTGGACGCCATACCCGTCATCACTGCATTGTAGAAGCAGAGTTCCATTATATCGGCGTATTTCCCATCCAAGTCAAGCTGCTCACATTAGTCGGCCCTGCCTGCCTGTTTGCGGGATAATGAAAAAAAACTCACCTGGAGAAGTCTTTCAGCGAGCATCATGACTCCAATGGCTGCACACGTCTCTGCGTAACAGCCTCCTTCATCAGTTCCAGATGGTAGGAAATAGTCAATTCCAAAGCCTTCCCATTGTTTTTGCGCGCCAATGCCGCCCGTCAAGTACATTTTCTTTTCCGTCATGTTTTTCCAGAGGCGCTGTAACGTATTCGTTCTATCTGTAGATTTTGTACTTGAGGGTCCTTCGATACGCACCAAGTCCGCTACAGCCGTCAGAAGATACATGGCTCGCACCGCATGCCCCTCGATGGTTTGTTGCTCTACAATGGGTTCGTGCGCTTGTTGGTAGCTGCAAGACGCGTCCGTTAATGACATTTTCCCTTCCCCAGGTCTCCCTTTCCCTACGAACTTACCAGTACGATCGACTTTTCGGATAGTAAACAGGTCGTTCATGTTCTCTATCCCCTCTAGCTTCTGCCTCTACATCATAGTAATGCCGCCCATCCTGGCCCGTCGGATTGCCTCTTTCAGCTATAAAATACTCGGCCAAAGCCAAGTGCTTGGGATTTTTATTTTTTGCATACAAACGCAGCAATGCTAGTTCGATTTCGGGGTGTCCGGGGTACCCGTGTTTCTGCTCTGGTGTCGGTCCGAAGGTTAAGCATAGCAGATCGACGTATTTTAGAATGGGTTCCATGAGCGAGTCGTCGCCGTAGCATTGGCTGTGGGCTAGCGCGGCTTCGATCAAGTGACCGGCATTGTACCTGAAATATTGCCTGTCAGCAGAAGAAGTCTCAAAAGCCAAGGTTGGTCCCTTACAGTTCATGAAGATCCCTCAGGTTCGTAAACCGCTTGCTCGGTTCTACGACAGTAAAATGGATGTTCAGATATCCATCCGTTTGCTGCGCAGACCGAATCATAGCTACCAGTTCCCTCACCGCAACATCGATATGAGGATTTTCCTCGCGCTGCAGGAAATAACACGCGCCTTCTATCCATTTCGCAACATCGGAATCCCAGAACAGATGGTTGGGGACAGGCCACACGTCCGGTTTATCGTGGTAGGACGGATGCCATTTCAATTTAAAGGCGTCGTAGCGACCGGTCGATTTCAAGACGTTGAGCTGATACAGCAGAGTGGTTGAATAGACTACATCGCGTCGCCTGCTGATGAAACTGGGTGATGAGAAGTGCGTATGGGGAAATGTCGTTTGGGGATACGCCATGGCTGAGGTATGGTACCGAGGTACGTAGAAAGGGTTGAAGAGGAACGAAATAAAAAGCTGACCTTTTATGTCATGGCACGAGGCGGTTTCTTTGATTCAAGAACAACACATAACATGGGTATCGTGCAGCTGCAGCTCAAATCACAATTTCGAGGCTGAATTGGTTACTTACCCCCTCCGGAGTAACATCCCCACCGGACGCACCCCGCATCCATCACCCCACCGGAATATAGGCTGAACACTTGCCAAACCAACTCCACCTATTGCCATGGTGTATATATCCGGGGTCTGCAAGGTGGTATATGACATGATCAGCAGCATGGTTTTAGTTTTCTTTCCCGGATAAGTTTCATTGCAAGCTCAAGTTCTCTTACTCTTTTTTTTCTTTCAAAGAGAAATTCCAATTTGAAATCTTAACCTGGCACGATGGGACTCTTACAGAAATTCATCCCGCCCAATGATCGCTATGCGGCGCTCATGCTGTACGGCATGGTGTTTTCTACCTGTTTCAACGGGTATGATGCTGGGATCATGACGGTGATACTGGCGGATGAGCAGTTTAAGGATTATTACAATATCGATGCGACGAGGAGTGGTGTTATTGCTACTATTCCCTGGGCTGCAACTGGTGAGTACTTATAGCCAAGTCAAGCCAAGACAGCACCAGCTATCATCTCGGTATCCATATATCTACGTACGGAATTGCTAACGAGACACGCAACCAGGTTTGGCACAGCTGTGTGTAGGAGGCACACTGGCTAGTTTTGTAGGCAGGCTGTGGGCGCTGCGCATATCTATCTGCGTGATGATTATCGGGGTGTAAGTTTGGTGCTTGGCTCATAGGGACGGAGACGAGATGCAAAGCTTACAATTAATAGGGTTATTCAAGTTGTGCCGAATACGTATGCGGTTCTCATCGTTGGCCGGCTGGTCACTGGTCTCGGCTTCGGGTGTGTGTATATTGCTACGAACCTTTATGTTGCTGAATGCGCGCCTCGGAGTCTGCGTGGATCGTTCGTTGGCACGGTTTCGCAATTCGGATACCGTGAGAAATGTTCTTCCCTTGTCTTTGTTGTATCTGGGGTCTCGGCTTCTGCTTTTTATGGGAAATATGATACTGATTTGTTGTAGAACTAGGAACGCTAATAGCATTTTGGGCTGGATATGGAATGAGTTACCACCAATCTCCCTACAACATCGCCTGGCGAGTCTCCAACTTGATCCAAATCCCCATTGGCGTGGCCTTCGTCACCGTCTCGTTCTGGTACATAGAATCGCCTCGGTGGTTAATGGAGAAATACCCAGACAGCCCGGAACTCTGTCTCAAAGCGCTCGCCAAACTGCGCTCAGGTAGTCCCAATGACGAGCACGTGCGTCTCGAGTTCCATGAACTGGTCTCGTCGCACGAATATCGGAAGAGGTTCAAGACTGGATACATCGGGCTCTTGTCCAGTGCCGGAATGCGGAAGCGTCTCGCATACGGCTTCTATGCTACGGCCCTGCAGCAAGTTGGCGGTATAGCGGCGCTAACAATGTACGCGGCGTTGATCTACGAGTCCCTGGGCTGGAACCAGGGCCACCAAGCTTTGGCCATCAACGGTATCCAGGCCGCTTTGCAGCTGCTCATTGTTCTGGTCAATACCTTCACAGTGGACAAGTTTGGCCGCAGGTCTCTGCTTATCGCTGGGTTCTCGATTCAGAGCATCGCACTGCTCATTCTGTCATCGTTGACCACGAGCTATCCGGATAATACGAATAAAGCCGCTGCGATAGTCGAAGTGGCTATGCTGTTCATTGTCGGTTTGACGTACTGTTGGTCAAACGGTCCTGTTACTCCAGCAATCGCCTCGGAGATCTTCCCGCAGGAGGTGCGGGATAAAGCGTTTGGTCTCTCGCTTCTGGGACAGACTATTTGTTTGCTGGCGTTGACGCAGCCGTGGCCCAGGTCAGCAAGTCTCTTCATCTTTTAACCCCGAGACGGCTCTAGGAGCATGTCCCGGGGCCTTTCGTGCCACCTTGCGAAGTTTCACCATGCTGACTTGCTGGGGTAGGTTTAACCAGGAAGTCGGGGCCAGAAGCTATTGGTTGCTCTTTAGTTTGAATGTGGTTGCGCTGGTAAGTTTTGATCCAAAATTATAACTCTGGAAGTGACTGACAGGAAAGGTCTCGGTGATTGTTATCCTGCCCGAAACTAAGGGGATCTCACTCGAGCGTATGGACAAGTTGTTTGGAGAGCTTGATGCCGTTGATGAGGGTGAGAAGGAGACTTCGGCGAACAAGCTTGAAGCTATTACTTATAGTGGGGGATTGCCGGACGGCGAGAAGGCGCATGCGATCTCGCACGTCGAGGAACACCCGAAGGAGTAGGTATTGTGACTTGAGGTAACGGATGTCTCTAGTATTTCATGTATGACAAAGGCATCCTAGACATTGAAGAGAAGCTGGAAGTAGGGTTAAAATCACAAGAAATGTACTATTGCTTGTGAGAAGGTGTCTTTATTTTGGTACACACAACCTCTTTTCATTATATATAGAACATTACAGAAGCCGAGATGAGCCAGAGGCGGTGCGCAGAGACGAAAAAGCGAGAAGCTCAACGGGGAATCCCTCCATGTCGATGAAGCATCAAACATAGACCATACCAAAACACCAACATACAGAGTAAAGATAATAATGGTGTAGATTGGACGACTTGGCGAGATGAGAGGATCAATACACAGTGCAGACGCAGGATTTTAATTCCAGTTTCAATGGATATGCGAGCGCATGCAAATCTGCCTTATCGTAGGCTCAATGCAGATGTCAAAATATTTACAGCACTACTGCTGATCATCCTGTGGCGAATGGCAGATATATATTGTACGGCAGCAGTCTATCTACTGCACATGCATTATTCATGCTGTGGCGAGGACCTCTTGCGGTCGTGATCGCGTTGAACGAGAACGGGACCGTGAACGGGTGCGTACTGTACTCGAGTATGTAACCTCAGCTGATTCCCGTGTTCTCAAGAAAGTCGAAACGACCTCTCGAAGACAGGCGCCCAGCAACGGGTAAATGGTTACTCTTCGCGCAGCGCGAAAACAGCAGGCTTTAGGGGTAAAACAGCAGCTGTCGTTAAGTAATGTTTTTGAAACTGGCGATGTTTATGAAAAAGAAGCAAAGGAAAGGTCGCGCCGTCAAGAAGTTTTTATCTTGCATTTCCATCGCTTAGTTCTAGCGTGGCTGCCTTAGGTTCCCAACTTGATCTTGATGCCTGGATACCTTACCTTACCGCATTGCAATAATTGCCATCTGGCTTCAGTTCAGAGCCATCACGAGTTGACGGGACTACTGAAGAGAACACTTTCTTCCCAGGGCCACATCTGCATACATCCTGCCACTCTGCTAATTCTACATTGTCATGGAATTCTGAATACCGCCACCTTGCCATCTCCTTTTCTTTCCATTCCCCGCCCCAACAGGAGAACGGACCCACGCATACTATTGTACCCACGACGGAGCTTGCCCAGGTGTAAACGTCCCCTCCACATTTGATTGCTCCCTACCGCGCAATCAACCATGGATATCGATTCCTTGAAGGAGCAGGTAATTGCCATCCCCGCAAGCTTCTTGGGCCGCCCAGAATTGACTGACTGTATCTGCAGTGGTCAGAGGTCGAGGATCGAGATGGGCTCCGTCTTAGTTGGAATGTCTTTCCCAGCTCTCGCATGGTTAGTCAAGGCCGTATGGAGAAGAGAGAAATATGTATACTGAGTCCATATAGGAAGCCTCGCGCCTCGTTGTACCCATTGGCGCATTATATACGCCCTTAAAAGAGAAGCCCGACACTCCTGTGCTGCAGTTCGAACCCGTCATCTGCAAGCAACCATGCAGATCCGTACTGAATCCCTTCTGGTAAGATTTCGAAAGGACTGCAAGTATGGTTGTATGCTAAATCTGTATAGCCAAGTAGATGTCCGAGCACGCCTCTGGATTTGCCCATTCTGCCTGTCGCGAAACCCCCTTCCACCACACTACAAGGACATTACCGCAAATGCGATCCCCCCAGAGCTCCACCCAACAAATACCACCATTGAGTATCGGCTTTCGAGGCCCGCACCTAGTCCGCCGATTTTCTTATATGTCGTGGACACTTGCCAGGAGGAGGACAGTTTGGCATCTCTAAAGGAATCTCTGGTTATGAGTCTGAGCCTCCTGCCAGAGAACGCTTTGGTGGGACTGGTAACATACGGAACTATGGTACATCACACCAATCTTGGATGGTTATTCTCAGTGGGCTGACAGATTATTCAGGCACAAGTTCATGAAATTGGCTATACGGAATGCCCCAAATCATACGTATTCAGAGGTAGTAAGGACTATTCAGCGAAGCAGGTGCAGGAGATGTTGGGCCTATTAGCACCGGGTTTAAGACCTGGCATGCAACAGCCGCAACCTGGCCGTCCAATGCCACCGATGGGACCAGCAGCTCGATTCCTCCTTCCCGTACAACAATGCGAATTCCAGCTCACCAAAGCTCTGGAACAACTCCAAAAAGACCCCTGGCCAGTCGCTAGTGATCGGAGGAATCTCAGATGCACTGGAGTTGCTCTTAGTGTTGCTGTGGGGCTGCTGGAATCTTCATTTCAAAATGCTGGTGGCCGAATTATGCTGTTCACTGGTGGACCTGCGACAGAAGGACCAGGCTTGGTGGTTGGCCCTGAACTAAGAGAGCCCATCAGATCACATCATGATATTGACAGGGATAACATCAAATACTACAAGAAGGCTTTGAAGGTAGGAAATGCTACAAATAGACCCCAATTTCGATTTCTGACGAGAATAGTTTTACGATAATCTCGCGAAGAGAACTGCTCACAATGGTCACATCATCGATATCTTTGCTGGCTGCCTGGATCAAGTTGGATTACTGGAAATGAAAGGCCTTGCAAATTCCACTGGTGGCCATATGGTTTTGACGGATAGTTTTACCTCATCCATGTTCAAGCAGTCGTTTGTTCGCGTGTTCGAAAAGGATGGCAACGACAACCTTCTCATGGGATTCAACGCGTCTCTCGAAGTCCTCACGACAAAAGAGCTAAAGGTCACCGGATTAATCGGACATGCGGTATCTATGAATAAAAAGTCGACGTCGGTAGGCGAAACGGAGTGTGGTATTGGCAATACCTGTTCCTGGAAGATGTGCGGCATTGACCCCAATGCCAGCTACGGAATCTACTTCGAGATTGCTAGTCAGGGAGGACCTGCCCAGCACCAGCAAACACCACAAAAAGGCATGATGCAATTTTTGACATACTACCAGCACTCCTCAGGCCAATTCCATCTCCGCGTTACCACCGTATCACGGAACCTCAGTGGGCCAGCCGGCGATCCCGCCATTGCTCAGTCTTTTGACCAAGAAGCTGCCGCTGTCCTTATGTCCAGAATTGCTGTCTTCAAAGCAGAAGTTGATGATGGCCCAGACGTCCTGCGCTGGGTTGACCGGATGTTGATTCGACTCTGTTCTCGATTTGCCGACTATCGGAAAGATGATCCATCTTCATTCCGCCTGGAAAAGAACTTTACTCTCTATCCCCAGTTCATGTTCCATCTGCGGAGAAGTCAGTTTCTTCAAGTTTTCAACAACTCACCAGATGAAACTGCTTTCTACCGACATGTTCTCAACCACGAGGATGTCAGCAACTCTTTGATCATGATTCAACCCACACTGGATTCCTACACTTTCGATCAGGATGGTAGCCAACCGGTTCTGCTCGACTCTACTTCTATCCAGCCCACCCATATCTTGCTGCTAGACACATTTTTCCACATCTTGATCTTCCACGGCGAGACAGTTGCAGAATGGAGGAAAGCTGGCTACCAAGATCAGGAAGGATACGAGAACTTCGCTTCTCTTTTGGAGCAGCCGAAGGAGGATGCTAGAGTAAGTAGTACTCTCAAGCACGGTCTACTTTGCTAATATTACCTAGGAACTTATTACTGACCGATTTCCATTGCCGCGTTTCATTGTCTGTGATGCCGGTGGCTCGCAAGCTCGTTTCCTGTTGTCAAAACTTAACCCATCTACCACTCACACAACTGGTGCTTATGGAGGAGTCGGTGCTCAAACCGCACAGACCATCTTTACTGACGACGTTTCCCTTCAGACTTTTATGGACCATCTTATGAAGTAAGTCATGGTGATCTTAGGATTCCATAACTCTGGCTAACCTTTTGTACAGACTTGCGGTGAGCGGGACAAACTGAGCAGCGAATTGAGGCGCCAAAGCATCAGCGGGCCTGGTAGGGGGAGGTAGGCTGCATAAGAAAATCATGTAATACCTAGCTAGACACAGGGGAAAATAAGAAGCCCAGGTGAGGGCGTTGAATGCATGGGTGGCTTTGAGCTTAATCTGACCGAACCTTACGCACGCCGTGGTGTTTACTATTAATAGCGTGATGCTCTACCGTTGTAAATTGGGGTGTCAGCAACTACATCTACCGTAACATTAATGCAAACCAAATGGATTGATGAGTATGATCAATTCATGAACACTTTTGTGATCTCTAGGGTATTGCACGAAGCAGGTGATTGTAGCCTTGTCTGTCAGCCTCGACCTTGGTGTGACCCACTATTCCTTTAGCGTGTGCTCGCTTAACTTCTGCACACTGTTTTTTGGAATTATCAGAATCTCGCAAATCTCCACGACTGAACTTCACGACATCGCGATCAATCATCCGACATCATGCGTAAGTTTCCAGCATTCGCGTGCATTCGTTTCTAGTACACGGGCTAATTCTACGTTTCAACAGCTCCAAAGATCGACCCCACTGAGATCAAGGTGATGTAAGCTGATCATCCTATTCCTCTTTACCTCCCCCTCGGAGGTACTGCGATTGCCTTCAACAACAACGTCCCAGTTCCACCCTCCTTGGCGCGATATTCGAAGACCGACATAAGCGTTAGGAGAAGGATATTTGCTGACTGACATGTTTTAGCCACCTTCGAGCCACAGGTGGTGAAGTTGGTGCTTCGTCCGCGCTCGCCCCAAAGATTGGTCCTCTCGGTCTGTCACCAAAGAAGGTCGGAGAAGATATTGCAAAGGCAACTGGCGATTGGGTAAGCTCGAACCCTGGAAGTCTGCAGGATCTGCGCCGGAAGGGTCTGACAGTGTTGTAGAAAGGTCTCCGGGTCACCGTAAGGCTCACCATCCAAAACCGACAAGCCGCCGTATCGGTCGTTCCATCCGCTTCTTCCCTGATCATCAAGGCACTCAAGGAGCCACCTCGCGATCGCAAGAAGGAGAAGAACATCAAACACTCCAAGTCTATCCCCCTTGATGAGATCATCGAGATTGCGCGCACAATGCGTTTCAAGTCACTGGCGAAGGAATTGAAGGGTACCGTGAAGGAGATGTTGGGAACGGCTTATAGCGTCGGTTGCCAGGTGGACGGAAGAAGCCCCAAGGATATCAGTGATGATATCGAGAGTGGAGAGATCGAGAGTAAGCATCTCCCTAGCCTTCAGAGCAATCGCATACTAACTGAAATGCAGTCCCCGAAGAGTGAAAAATTTGGCATGGGTTTCTTTCGCGGGGTATTATGGGATTTGACTTTGCACAATAAGCATAAATGGCATGAAACTTCCACCAAATTGTCCGAAAGGCTTATCGATAGTGACGCCCCAATACATCACCCCACATGCCTGCAACTTGTCAATACTCTGGCCCTTACCCCCAGTCCTTTGAGGACTGGCTCATCTGTGGTATTGGCCTATTTTTGGTACAAGGAGATTGATTTTGTCCGATTACTCACCGCGATATCCTCTCTTCCTCTTGGTTGGGCGTGGATATAGTGGTCCACATATTTATGGTCAAAAATCTTGCTACAGAGACCCGTGAAGTTTAATTCTTTGATTGACTGGATGATACTAACTATTAGCAATTGGCTTGGAAAGCAGAAATAAGCTTCGGCTATACCAATGCGCGGGAGAATGAACGTCTTACACACATGGAAATGCTTCAGAACTTAAAACCCTTATTGTTAAGAAACCTCCAATATAACTATTGAAACAAACAAACTCACATCTCAAAAATCCCAACGGAGTGTGAAGTGTTGCTTCATTGAATAAGGAGCAAATAATCAACTTCACGAGATCACAATATTACTATGGGCCTGTAGGGTACATGGTCCGCTAGACGCGCGCTTAGCTGCGTCTAACCTTGAAAATGTCAGCCCTTGAACGTCGGGCAGGCTACATCAGCATGAACAAGTATCCTCAGTACAGAATACCAGCATATCCAGAAGTCGCACAACCCCCCAACCTTTGTTAATCGTCTGAAGAGGCGGGCAGATCTCAAGACGCCCACCTGGGCTGCGACGCATCACGGCAGAGATGATCAACAGATCAGACTCTCCCCTCCTTCGTGCAGGTATTGGCACTCCTTGGAACTAACGAGCTGACAAGACTTTCAAAAGGTCTTGTTACATTAGTCCAGCAGTTGTATACCCCACTTCGCATCTCCTCTTGTACTCTCCATATAGCTGCTGCCGCTAGCAAATGAATATGATTCCTCAGATTGCTCAACATCCCCGTCTATCTCAGCAATTCGGCAACTATGGCTTTGCTGTTCCTCCCTTTGAGCCCCTTCCAAGCTCAAGAAGATTTGACCAGCCTGCTGCGCCTTTGCCTTTTCGAAGCCCGCGAGAATTTGGGCCTGCTGCGCCTATCCAACCTCAACGTACCTATGCCCTCGACAACCATGCCCCTCGTCGATCCGGGCATGCCCGGGGGCGCTCTTCGGAGCAGGGTTTTGGGTCACAATACAACGACCCTTCGGAGCATATGCTTCGTAGGAAAACGCCAAATGGCACACTTGCGGCAGGCTACGATGGTACTCCTGTGCAGTGGTCAAGCAAGGCGCCGGCACTGAAGCATGTCATACTACCACTGTCAGCTAGTTCTGCAAATCGCGGTGATATATATTCTTCAACCATCTTGAATGGCCATCACTCACGGCGCAGCTCTGTACCTTCAGGGTGGAGCAATCCGCAACCAAATCAATATGGTAGGCTCAATGGAGGTAGTATGGAACAGCATATGACAGGTGAGGTGGAGAATTGGACGAACTATCCTCCAGTGCCAGACGCGTCTCACAATGTTTGGGATCATATAGGGACACATCAAGCTGCCACTTATTACCCTAGTAATGGCACTCATGTTCCTACTGTTCTCCAGCCAGCTTTTCAACCATCCCCTGGCCCGACGGCATCTAATGATGGCGGACTGTATGGTCCATATTGGCCTGATGGCAAATTTGTTCCATATCGGCCAGCCGCATATCGTGGCCAGGGGAATCACTATTCTATGCGAGAGTCTTATTTGGAGGGAACCCCCCAGAATCACCCACAAACTCCTTTTGATCTCTTGACTCCGTTCCCACAGCCAAACGCCAACCTTGAACTTGACCCTTCAATACGCATGGAAACCCCCGCTTTTCAATTCCAAGAAAACGGTGCTTCCGTACTGGGTCAACGCTTTGAGTCGTCAATGCAGCCACAGCCTCTTCGCAATGATAGCGCAGCATACTTACAAGCCTCGGAGGGGTCCAGAACCCCAATCGCAGAATCAGTAAACAAGGCCAGTAATCATCGATTCAAAGAGAAGACACTTTCTTGGGCGCACAGCATATATGTTGACCTACTAGCGTTCCTTCATCAGTCAAAGAAAGATAGTAGAAATTCAGGTCAGTCTACTGGCTCCAGAAGCTATTCGAAGACTAGTATATATCCAAAACCGCCTCGCCAGCCGGCATCTTACCTAGGAGCTTCGCAATGGGCTGGTCTACAATCGGGGCCAAGTGATAGCAGCAGTTCAAGACACGTCGGCTCTATGCTGAGGCCAACAAATCAAACTGGCGCAAGTGGCGACTATAGCGCTTGGCAAGGAGGTGGCATCCGTGAAATGAGACGTCCACGAATTTCCACTAATGATGGGCGGCAATATATGTCACCATTTCAAGCGCCTCAATATTCTGCAATAAATGCGATAAGCAAGGCAAAGGAAGCCCTTGAGCTTCTCACCAGCCTCTGCGAGCAAAGTGGCTGGTGTTGGATTGATGGCATGTTGCTGGGAGGCTGTCTAGCATATGGGCTAGAGCAGTATCACAATTCTCTCGAATGGTATTCAAAGATCATTGCTATCGATCCCAAGTAAGTTATCCGCATATTTTCTAGAGTTGCCAGCTCGCTAACTCTGCGAGCAGACATGTTGAAGCAATATCGAACCTCGCGGCCACTCTCCTCTGTCTCAACAGGCGTGAAGAGGCGGAGCAGCATTGGCTGCAATCAGTCAAACTCCGCCCTAGCTATTTCGAAGCAGTCGAGCATCTCATTGGACTCCTCTGTGGGGACCATCGAGGAAATGAAGCTGTCGCCATTATTGATTATGTAGAACGATCACTTCGAATTCCGAAGCCCGAGGACTCCCAGGACTACCTCAGCGAAACATCAAGTAATGCGGATCGTGAGTCATGTGAGTCAGTGGGTCCATCGTCAGAGACCATCGCACTTGACTACGATGGCGATGGTGAACACCTGTTTCGGTCACCCTCAATACGAGATGGCGAAGATAGCTTCATGCAGCCTGGCTTTGGCTCCAGTGGATTTTCAGTCCCGGGATCCGAAAACGGGCGAATATTGGCTCTCGTCCACGCTAAGGGCAACATGTTGTATGCCCTTGGTGATGTCAACGGTGCCTCGAAAGCTTTCGAAGACGCTGTCCTCATTAGTGCTGGACGGGGCTTGCCTGGAATACAGGGCTTGATTCGAAAAATCGTCAATGTTCTTACTCTTGATGCGCTCGCTACGTCGCGTTCGGATCTCAGACCCTCAAGCACAGAAGATGGACCATCCCCGCTTCTTCTGACTCCAGATAAAGCATTACAAACTGCCAAGCTGGTATTTGCGAAAGACGGTGATTTGCCAGGTCTAAGTCACGTTCCCCACGGTCTTGCTAAAAAGGCAGCGATATCCACCACTAGCAATTCTCTTTTATCACTAGCAAAGATATTTCAAGATGCAATGTCGAATAGTAGCTCCCCACAAAGAATAACAAGAATGCCCACAGGTGTTGGCGACATTTTGGCGCTCTACTATCTTTCGCTGTCCCTCCAGCCGAGCCCATCAACAGCCAATAATGTGGGTATTTTGTTAGCGAGTGTCCAGCAACCAGCGTCTATTCGTCCAGTCGTGCAGAGAGATGCTCCTAATCTTCCAGCTGGCATTGTTCCCGGCAGTGGGGTTGCCTTGGCCCTGGCATATTACAATTATGGACTGATTTTAGACCCGAGGCATGCTCACATCTATACCAATCTCGGGAGTCTTCTCAAAGATATTGGGCAACTTTCATCTGCAATAACGATGTATGAAAAGGCAGTCGCCTGCGACAGCTCGTTTGATATTGCCTTAGCAAATCTCGCCAATGCGGTCAAGGACCAGGGCCGCACGAGTGATGCTATTGAGTACTACAGGCGTGCAGTTGCATCCAGCCCGGACTTTGCTGAAGCTGTATGCGGGCTTGCCAACGCCCTGAATTCTGTTTGCGATTGGGCTGGAAGAGGGGGTGTCATTCTGGATGGAGGAAGACACGATCGCTGGCATGTCGACGAGACGGGAATGATTACCGAGGCCAGGACAAATGCGATTGGCGGAGGCTGGATGAAGCGAGTCGTCGATATAGTTGCAAAGCAACTCAAGGATGGCTCGGCATGGGGTCGCGGGACTCTTCAGGATCAAGTCCTACTTCAAGTTCTCCAGCACCTGGAGGCAGCAGATACTGGCGGCAGGAGGTGGGCACCGGAAAAGAGAGCAAAATTACATGCAACCCTTAATGCTTGGGCTGGACACCGCTGGGAGGGGTCACGTATTGTCCGACTGATTGAACGAGCTATCAAAAGAGCCATGCACAGATGGTATCACGACAAGCACGTCAAGAAAAAATCGCTCCCATCCTCTTGTTATCCAAGACCACAATTGCCAGGGAGCCTGTCAGTCCCGACTGCGCCAACTGTTCTGCCCTTCCATACATTTACGTGTCCGTTATCCGCCAAGGATATCCGTATGATCTCTCAACGTAATGCACTCAGAATTTCCACTTCAACGCTTCGAGCACAATGGATGCCTGCGTCTGTCTTCTCACCGCCATCACCGCCATCACCACACCTCAACATCGGATATGTATCATCTGATTTTAACAACCACCCTTTGGCTCATTTGTAAGTGCCACATTTTGATAGTGCAAGGACTATTACTGACTCCGATTCTAGAATGCAATCAGTATTCGGTTTCCACAACCCATCTCGAGCGCGAGCGTTTTGTTATGCTACAACAGCTAGTGACAACTCTGTGCACAGGCAACAAATTGAGCGGGAGGCCCCAGTATTCCGCGATGCAAGCTCTTGGTCCGCGGACCGCCTGGTACAGCAAATTGTCCAGGATGAAATCCACATACTTGTCAATTTAAATGGCTATACCCGTGGAGCACGAAATGAAGTGTTTGCCGCTCGCCCCGCTCCTATTCAAATGTCTTTCATGGGATTTGCGGGAACTCTAGGGGCAGAATGGTGTGATTATATACTTGCAGATCAAACTGCCATCCCACCGGACACACTGCGGCCGTCGAGACGAAACCTTGGCCTTGAAGATCAATTGTTGGACCAGCAGTCGCATGATGACGAGGACTGGGTATATTCTGAGAATATCATATTCTGCAAGGAGACATTTTTCTGCTGTGATCACGCGCAGTCTGAATCTCGCGAAAGCCAGTCGACTTGGGAAGATGAACAGTCTAAGAGATGGAAGATGCGAAAAGAGCTGTTTCCAAGCCTATCGGATGATGCAATAATTCTTGGGAATTTTAATCAGTTATATAAGGTTTGCGACCAACGATCGTGTGGACGTCAATGATCAGTGCTAATTTGAGGGTAGATTGAGCCTACGACGTTTCGTACTTGGTTAAGGATCCTAGACAAGGTTCCAAAAGCAATTCTCTGGCTTCTCCGCTTCCCCGATTTGGGCGAAAGTAACCTGAAGCGAACAGCACAAGAGTGGGCAGGAGACAGCGTTGCATCACGAATCTGGTTCACAGATGTAGCCCCGAAGCACCAGCATATATCTCGCGCGAGAGTTTGCGATCTCTTTCTCGACACTCCAGAGTGCAACGCCCATACCACCGCTGCTGATGTTTTATGGTCAAGTACTCCTCTGTTGACGCTTCCTCGCTACAAATACAAGATGTGTTCTCGAATGGCAGCGTCGATCCTAAAGGGCGCGCTGCCAAATAGTGAAGAAGGCCGCCAGGCGGCCAGAGAGCTCATTGCGGAAAATGACGACCAGTACGAGGAGTTTGCAATTGAGCTTGCTCGTAATTTTTCTTACCGGATACAGCCCTCTGGCCATGGCGAGGGGATTGGTAGGCTCAGCGAGCTACGCAAAACCCTCTTCGATAGCCGTTGGACTTGCGCGCTATTTGATACACGTAGATGGGTCTCGGATCTGGAATCTGCATACGATGAGGCTTGGCGAAGGTGGGTGTCAAATGAAGGAGGCGACATCTACCTATAGAATAAGGGAATTGGATTTAGGCATTTAGAATGGCGTTGTTGTATATTTTCGCAGCGGAGGAAATCTTTGGGGATATAAACTTGGGCGAACTCAGAGGGCAACTTCTTTCAATTTTCGGAGTATGGAAGTATGGATGATGGATGGCATTGCTCGTGAAAAATCTGTTACTAGATACCCCATTACAGTACATGCGAAACGGCAATTTTTCTTTTCTTTGTCGGTTGTTTCGATTTATAGACCATTTTCGTGGTCGGACGAGGAATCATCAAAATATTTATTCTACTCGATGCTATCCCATCTATCGATAATAACTAGTTCTCGTTCAGCTCTTCTGCCCGCCCAGCCTATTCAACCTCATTTGCTAATCCAATATCGCGTGCGTGCTTGCTAGCCCCCAGTCAAATCTCAAATCTGTCAGATATCACACTGCACGATGCAACTATACTTCGTATATCTATCTACCGTATCTATATCTCTATACAGATACAGATACAGATACCGGTATTCGTACACGATGCAGATCAGATTGATCCGCCGATCTGATCTGACAATGCGGGTGCTGCAGATCGGGGTCGCTGGGCCGGGGGCTGCGTCTGGGGCCCACTACTGGGGGTTCTCGCATCGGATCCGGTAGGCAGGAAAAAGCAAAGCAAATTTCTGTGGCGGGCCTATGGCGCTAAGGTGGGGGTGTCTCCGGGGTGTGTGGTGGTACGGACGGGGTTACGGTAATATGGTAATATGGTACGGTAGGGACGGAATATCGTCGGATGTAGGAATGAAGGGAAGAGAAGGAAGACTGTACTGTGATATCTGCCGGCGGACGGGGTGTACTGTAGATCTAGATCTAGTTTGTGTGTTCTCAGCTCTTGTCGACTCTTTCTTCATCAATGCTTTGTTTTGGAGTGAGGGTTTTGCGGATTTTGCTTCTTGTTCGGTGGACGGAAGGAAGGAAGGAAGGAAGGAATTGATGATTAGTGATTAGTGGTCACAGCTTTGCTTGGTGGGAGAAAGGAGTCGTGGCATGGCATGGCATGGCACGGCACGGCATATCATGGTATATCACTCACTTACTTGGGCATGATTATTGAATGTTTAAACCGGGTCAGATCAAAGCGTGCATAAAGATATGATGGTAAAACGTCCTTGATTTAAAGAGCAGTATAATAAGCTCAGACACGGCTATGGTATATGATTCGAAGGGGTATCTAGATAGCTGAACAGCAAACAAATGTACATGGTATTATGTAGAGAGATGCAATGAATGCAGCACGAGGCTGCTCGCTCAAGGGAAAACGTTGCTCATGATGACCCTATCCCCCATCCCCGGTTCCCCTATTCCCTATTTCCTATTTCCTGATTCCGGATCCAGACCACCAAACCAAGGCTCTTTGACGACAACAGTATTAATAGCCCCAAGGCATTTATTATATAAAACAAACAAGTATCCCCGCTTTTGTACCCGCCCGCCCGTCCGTAGATATGAAAGTTGTGATTGAACAAGGAGTGCTGCCCAAGCTTCAACCAAGCAAGGAAGATAGATGCATCCTAGAATCACGCTCTGCAATCTGTAGCTGCTGCGGCGGAGCTGGACGGCTGCTCCTTTGGAGAGGCGGGAGCTGCACAGGTGTCGACGGCGCTGTCATGACCTGTATTCGACTATCATGCTGGTATTCTCGCGGCGAAGAGGCCATCATGTACTGCTCGGGTTTGGATTGGCGGCTGGTGGAAGAAGTAAGGGCACTCATGCTATGGCCTGGTGGCGCTGGCTCAGCAGGCTGAGCATGGAAGCGTGAGGCAAAGGCGTGTGCGTGATTGTCGGCCTCTGAGCGGAAGGTTTTGGGTGGGAAGTGGAGCATGGGGAGGCTCAGTCTCCTGTTGTCGTTTACTGCAAACCCGTGGTTGAGAGGGCGGAGATCGACAGGAGATGTATTCAGTCGGGGTGAGAGAGAAAAGGTTGATCCGCAATCCGAGATCAGTGACGGAGGGCCGTCTACGGACTCTGCTCTCGAGGCTTCTGAAGCTGCTGGGGATGGGAGAGGTCCATCAACAGCTCGTTGGTGGTAAGAAGAAGAAGAATTGATAGTGAGTGGCCGATTTGCCGGTGGCCTGGCAAAGGAATGAGGCAGAGCTTGTTCGTCAAAGGTGTTGGGACATTGTGCAGATGTCCTCCGACGAAGAACCAGACGTCGGCGTCGATTCATGCTGCCATTCCACCAGTTCTTGACTGCGTTATCGCTCCTGCCATGAAGTCTTCGGGCAATCTCAGCCCAACGCTTTCCCATCTCAGACACCAGACGCTCGATTTGAAGTCCTTCTTCGGGACTAATTGGCTCATGGTTGAGTGAAGGTTTCAGATTCTGGTGATAGCGCTCACGGCATTGTTTTGGGGAGCGCGAGCCAATGAGCTGAGCGATTCTAACCCAGTTTAAAGCTCCCTGAGTATGCACAAGTTGGACTAGATAGGCATCCTCGCCTTGGGACCAAGGACCTCGTCGGTGTGATGCCATCGTGGAAGTTGTTGCTTTTGATTCCTTAGGACGACGATTCCCAAACGAAACTGGACGGACTGGAAATCCAGAGATAGAAGCAAGGCGGACAGAGGCAACGCCTCTTATATGCGAGTAAGTGATCTCACACGCCCGACGGGATCTATAAGCACGGATCTCCAACAGGGCCAAGTCAAATCCAGTGCAGTGGCCGCAGTGTAGCCCCGGAGACGGATAGTATGAACTGTAAATCGAAGATCCGGTAGTGGGAGGTTAGAAAGGACGTAGTAATCCTTTTGAGACCTAGCACAGTTGGCAATGCTTCTAGTGTAATTGATGCCTTTTCTAAAACGGATCGATGGCAGCGTTATTTTGAATGCGTTCCTATCGACGGGGTCGTTCAAGTGAGATCAGAATGACAAGTACCGGTGTTGCTAGTCGCTAGCAGGTGAGAAACGGCCAATCCTCCTCGTATTAGCGGAGTTGTGGTTGATCGAACTTTCGCATGTACGAAAACCAGCGTAATAAGTTGAACGAGGCTCTCTTGCTGAACCAAAGTTGAGTGGAGATAAGACTCGAGAACAAGCAGGTGAAGAGAAGAACTCGTGATGTTTTCGTCGATGTGGTTGAGAGACGTTTGATGGGGTTAAGAATGACGTTTGTGGAGTCGTAAGAGAACGGAGCAAGCTGATGCTACGGATGGTGAGAAGATCGGATGTCTGTAGGACCATATAGAGATATTATGGGGACATCAGCACGACCCGTACTATTGGCGCCAGGGTGGGGGGTGGTTGTGCGGTTACGGTTGAGGCCAGCACGCGAACGCAGCGATCACGCCTAGGGCTGGGATTGCCAGCAGGGTCTTCTTTTTGTGGCGTAGAGGGGGTGGTCCCAGCTCTGAATCCTGGCCTGGGTATTGACAGAATCGAGAAGCGCATACATGTACATACCTGGTGCTCGGGAAAACTGAAGCGGCAGAAGCAGAAACATAAACAGGGGACGAGGCCCACCTAGTATCTGGTTAGGCTTGTTCGTTTCGTCTCGTGAGCTTCTTTTCCAACGAAACGTCCTTCTCGCTCACCGTGAGCCCGGACACTTCAAGGTAAGGAGGGGCAGTTGGGTTGGGTTGGGTTGGTCAACGGTGCTGCTACGCGTACTAGCTGGTACTATAGTGAAGGGCAGCAGCAGCAGCAGAGAGAAGATTTTGTACAATAATAGCTCAATAAGACGAACACTGGTGCACAGCAAAGGCTTGATGTTGCCCTGAGTGATCCTCATGGGAGGCGGGTGGCTTGCCCACTCAGCTGGGTCGAAGCTCCAGAGCCCTGTGCCTTCGTACACCTTTGCCACGACATGGCCGATACTGTCACTTGCAGCGCCTTGTCCCCGTTGGAACTTTGAAAAGGAGAGAGTTACAGATGCAGAACAACAGCCAAGTAACGGACTAATCCTTATAAGGCATTTGCCAGCGGGAGAATGAGATTTAGTCGTCAGGGCAGAGCGAGGGAGAGCGAGGGAGCCGCCGCTAGAACTACTCGGGACGGGCTAGGGTAGTGGACGCTGGCCAGTACGGTACTCGTATGTACAAGTACCTCAGTATAGATAATCGAGGATGGGACGATGTGCCACTTAGTGTAGGGCCAGTCCACCTGTCCACCTGTCCTGTCACCAGATCCTCAGACCCAGCAGGGCTATAGAGTCGTAGCGGTCCCAGGCTCCCAGCTTGATCTGACACACACCCTGACCCGGTCCCCATCGTCCATGGGCCATGGGAATTGATGGGATGGGATGATGATGGGAGGTGCCATGTGGGGACAAGATACTGCATGGTTCTACAGCAGATCCATGACCACCCCACCGTCCATTCGCCGCTTTCGTAGCTTGGCGGCCCTGGTCCGGGCAGTTGTGAGCCGTTCCGCCTCGAGTAAGTACTAAATAAGTACACCGGTCCATGTAGCGCCCAAGCTGAGTCCTAGCCCAGCCTAGCCATAGCCGTTTGAACTACTGATCTGTATCTCACAGTATCGAATCTACCGGTGATCTTATAGGTTCAGGCCATCTTATAGTCAAGACATATACCATACATGCGGAAGATGAATCGTGAGCGCGACTGCCAACTAGAGAAAGAGTGGAGAAAAGGATATCTGCTTGACAGTGGCTAGTCTGCCACAATTCATCTCCTAAGTGCCGTATCTGTTGGCGGGCGGCTGAGGCTCAACAAGCCCACGTTTTACTGCTTGCGTTCTTGCGAAGAAAGGGAGAAAGAGACAGACAAGGCGCCGGACAGAGGCGTACAGAGTAGCATTAATGTGATGCGATTGGACGACGAGCCCGATGCACGCGCCACTCGAGCTGCTTCGTATGCACTGCAGCCACTGGTATCGATGCTGGTTGGAGGAGAGCAACTGTGGTGGCGGTTGTTGATAAATGTGGTGTTCCTGACCTTCGGCCCCTGACCATGCCATCCATCTACACTAGCCTGGTGCCGATGTTTAAGAGTATTGAGTACAAACAACACTTACTGTACCATGAATATTGCACTCTACTCATCGTACCTGATTATTCACACCCATGCCTTGTGTCGTCGGCGTCAATTGCTTCATTAGAGAAAGGGGAAGAAAAAGCAGAAGCGATAGACGGCGCCCAGGTCAGGGGTCACCGCAGGTGTCTCTCCACATGGCGAATCTGGCGAGATCTGGATCATCTGGATGCATCAAAAGGGGTCCGTTCATCCATCATCATCGGAACCCGTTATCCCAGCTTTTTGGGTTCTACAACTTGCTTTTTCATACAAATACCATTATGGTTCTTGACTTCTGAGAAGTCGAGTGAGGCTTGGCAACAGATGATACTATACCTAGATAGTAGATATCGTATCATAACCCAATAGCAGCACGTAGAGTAGGCCCCTGCTATTCGTACTATTATGAGTGTTATTTATTACTGTTGCGTAAAATAGCCAGTTCCCTGCTCTGTTTTCGTCAGCTAGGTACACTTGCACTGCACTTACAATCATGAGGCCGATACCGTACAACCGTTGTACCCAAATGATTCTTGTTTTGTTGCGCAATTGCGCACCAGACCAGACCCCAGAACCAGAACCGCGGATTCTCGTTACCAGGCTTACCTTACCGTGTCCATGTTCTGTCTCTGCAGCGTTGCAGCATTAATTTACATGTAACACGTGAGTGGGCGCTGTGATCGGTTTCAGCCGCGGGCTCGGGGCAACCCCAGAGATCAGACGAGACGAGACAACCAGCATCATCACCTACAGTAATATTCGTCA
>QGMI01000043.1:0-86807 GCA_007821535.1 Lachnellula occidentalis | reverse complement strand
ATTTCTATTCAAACATTCCCCCTCTTACTTCTTCTTTCTTACTTCTCTTCCTTCCTTCGCCCGCCCGCCTTCCATCTGGATCAATCAATTGCATTCCTTTCAACATTGCATACACGTTGCACATTGGCATATTGCATCCCTACCGCAACTCAGCACAAAGCACTCCATCGCAAACTCGCATTGACTGAATCCCGCACACAACAAAGAACCGAATCTGACACCTCAGCTGACCAACCCGCAACTGTTCTGCAAATATCATCGCCGCATCTTGATCATTCGACAATCTCCGCACGGCGGACGAAGAATCCTGACGAACATTCAGCAAGCGGACTTAAGCCTCGTTTTATACTCCGAAAATTGCCACACTAGGCACACAACATCTGCAGAAGGCGTGAAGACGCAACGCAAACGAAATATGAATGACAAATCTCAGGCTTCCACTGCCTTCGGTGACTCTTCATTGCCATTGACTATTCATTCCCACCCCCTCCCTCATTCCCCAGCCTCATCTACTACATATTCATCGACATTCATCAATCCCGACGTCTCCAACTCCAATCACATCAATCGCAACACCAATATGGAGCGCAAGAACCCAATGGATATTAAGAACACTTTGATGTCTCCCCCTGAACCAATTCCCCAGGACAGCTTCTCGCAATCCCCAACCAACGCCAAGACAAACGCTTATTCGATGCTGAAGGGCAAATATCAACACTTACCCTCGCCACCTGTATCGCCCGCATCCGCACCGAGGAATTGTCTCGCCGACGATCCGAGTACCATAACTGTGCGAGACCCCATCCTCTTCCCAAATGCACAGCAGAGTGCCTCGTCCTCGCAACCTTCTCTATTCCCCGTCGAAGATGTACAACGAGTAGTGGAGGAACATATACTGGCGAGGGGGCCTCTTCGGTCGGCTCCGCTCAAGGAGGAATATGAGCTCGTGTACGGCATCAAATCACAGACCATGAAACTCTTCGAGAGGGACCCAAAACGCTGGCGACAGAGGGAACGCTTACTACTGAGCGAGGAAGATGCGGCTAGGAAATCGGTTCAACGAAAATACACCCCAATTGCCCCTGCGTCTGGAAAGCCGTACAAGCCAAAACTTTCAGGACCTCGAAATAGTGGAGGAATTGCAAAGCCTGTTCGACAACAAAAGCCAAAGCCTGTCCGTGAGCGTGGAATGACCCCTGATGGTCCTAGAAAGGCCAAGAGCGATGACGAGGATTTCAACGCTCTCCAAGATCTCTGCCCACCTCTGACCAGCCTCCCGGCCAAGCATAATTCACTCAAGATTGACTGGAAAGGACCACCAAAGGATCTGAGTCACGACCCTCACGTCGGACTTTTGCATCCCGACGAAGTCCAACTTGCCTCCACTCTTCGATTGACCTGCGCAATGTATTTGACCTCGAAGCGCCGCATCTTCCTGAGGAAGCTTGAGACCATCAGGATTGGCAAGGAGTTTAGAAAGACCGATGCTCAGCAGGCTTGCAAGATCGACGTCAATAAGGCCAGTAAACTTTGGTCGGCATTTCAGAAAGTCGGCTGGCTTGAGAATGCTTGGGTTGAGCAATGGGTGTGAATGATGAATTGGCTCGGTGGGCTGGCCTCAGCGACACGAAGAATTTGAACGATATTTCTTATTTCGACCTCGTACTGCATTGCGACGGGATCTGGACTTCATACATTTCATTTGTCACAGTTGAGGATCATGACATTACGGTTTTCTGGTCCAAGGTAGCGTTGCGGTTTTTGGTTGCATTTTGCATTTGCATTGGGTCAGTCTGATACCCAGAGCCCACCCAGCTCCACTCTCTTCCTCATGTGCACATGTTTTTCGCACGGGGATTTTGTCTACCGTTAGCATTGGGTATGTCGGCGTTATCTTACCAAGGTTTTCATGGTTATGGGATTGGGCATTGGGATGGATGGAATCACAGATTGGGTTGGATTAGGTGTTTGGTCTTTTCACTTTCGTGTGAACTTGACTTTACTTATGGATTACATAGAAGTGCCTACATACTTGGTGCGCGGTATAAATTGACATATTGTTAATCCTTTTATTATTGCTTCTTTGACTTTGTGATAGTTTGCCCTCCAAGTTGGTGATGCTAGCGCTGCGGTACCCCTTTCTCCTTCCCACACTCGCTTCCGCTGCCCTTCTGGGCGCTGGCGCTGGATGACAACCCCTTTTTGATGGTTTTGTGACTTACTAGATTTTTGAGTTACTTACTAGTAAGAATACTCAGCATAACATATCCTGCTTGTATATGTTCTAGACTCTGCAAGCCCCTTCCTACCGTTTTTCCAGTGTATAAACATGTTGTCGAAAGCCGGGCATACGTGTTCACATAACTTACTCGCGGATATCTAGCAAGTGAGATACACAGGTACTTGAGTTACAGGGCGCTTATTGTACCTAGGTATATCACCGTATCAAGCCTAAGGACTGGAGTAGCTGTGCCCTTAGAGATCGCGGTACCCCTTCCCACACTCGCCATCTACCATTTGAAGCATTTGAACCTCTGTCTGACTTAGTGTTTTTCAAGGGCAATTGAGCAGATGTCTCGGTATAAATACACTAAAATGTCGGGTAGAGAGGGTAAGCATTAAAGGTGTGGTTCTCTCAAAATGGGTGGCAGCATTCGCTTCCGTCCCCTTTTTCTGCCACCGGCCACCACAACACATCGGTACCTATACCTTACCGCTTTAACGAGCGAGCAACAGATTCATTCTCTGCCCAATCTGGTAACGTTCGTTCGTTCGCTTAGGGTTAGCTCGCACGCACACGAACGACGTGTTGTTGTTGAAGATATTCGCGAGGTTTCGATCTTCTTTCTTCTTTCTTCCTCCTCGCCCTCCCTCCATCCACGTTGCCCCCCTCCTGCTATCAAACATACAACAAGCAACCGGCAACACCACCATCATCATCATCACCATCACCACCACCATCGCCATCATGAGTGGTGATCCACCACCCAGACCACCCAGGTGGAGATACGACCACGAGGCTGGCTTCACTCAGATTATGCACAAGATGGCCACCGAGCTCACGCCTCCGAGAGATTTTGAACGTGCAAACGATACGTATCAGGACCTGCTCGGACAGGGCCGACGGCATGTCGACGACCTTGTTGAGCTGCACTTCCAAACTCAAGAGAAGATGTGGCGGCATTACTTTCCCAGCCAGCGCTTTCCCGGCCGCTTGATTGCGATTGCATCTCAATTGCCTGCGATTCCTGAGAATCCTGGTGCCGAGTCTCAAAACTCTGGCATGATGACTGCTGCAGCACCCGTTGCTCAGAGTTTAACAGGTAACTTCTCACAAATGAATATCGCACCAACGTCGACACAGAGTACGCCTCCGGTCCACAGTGGCAACGCCTCGACGCCTGCCCCTTCGACAAAGAAACCATTGGAGCACCTCGACGCATCCATGCATAACCCGGACAGTTATCGCAACGCCCTCTCCAAGGCCCAATCCCCGGCGAATGCGAATGTTTTCGATGCTCGGCACCAACGACTCGAAGACCTGCCACGACCACCGCCTGGCAGTGTTGTCCTGAACCCCGACAATCCCCTGCATGATATTAGGCGCAGAGGCAGAAATCTGAAAGCATACGACCCAACCTACGGTGTCGTAGGACACAGCAAAATGCCATTCTGGGCATTGGTCGTTCGAGGGGTTGACGCCCAAAAGATTCTCATCGGAAAGGGAGGTTCGGAATCCACGATTCTTGAACATCACTTCGGCGTAAAAATCTACACTCATCCTGTCGCGAATCGTGCCGACGAATTGACGGTTTGGGTCGAGCACCCCGACATTTTCGGCAACCCAGTCCAGGCCATGGAGCAACTCGACTACTGCTTCTTCTTCTTGTGGAGCTGGGCAGTGGGAAACAGTCAAGGCCACCTCATGGCTCCCTCCTACCACTTGGAAGGTGCATTCCGAGAAGTACTGGCGAATTGGCCTAACGGTCGACTTCCGGGTTGCCCTGAACCTGTACGTCCGTTCAATGTTATGACTCGCGAGCGAATGATGCCGGACGTCGCACCCTCAGGCCTCCTCCCAATCAACGATCAACACGCACTGGGATGGGCCGTCCTGGGCGTGGCGACCACAACCGACGAGGTCGTGGCGGCAACAACCAACGAGGTCGTGGCGACAACAACCAACGAGGTCGTGGACCCTCCGATCGTAGAGGCTCATCCACCAGGGGCCAGTCTGGTCCTCGAGGCGGCCATGCTACTGCTTCTTCAAGAGAGGCTGAAGATAAGCAACTTGAGGGATTTGGCAATATCCGCGCCTCAGACAATAATCAACATCTCCGAGTTGCGACTCCTTCCCGGTTTACTGAAATCCAACTGACGATCGTAGTTGAGGTACGTGTATTTACATCTCCCTCGATCATTTGAACATGGCATACCCTTTGTGGAGCCCCCTAACTTCCGAGAGTTTCAAGGGAAACTTCTCGTTCTAGGTTGAGGTATTCCTCTCTTCTAAAGGTGTTTCAAGGGAAACACCTTTCCTTTCTCGGACAGGTTTCAAGGGAGACCACTCTCCGAGTTCTTGTACTTAGAACAAATGAAAATCTGAATATACATGCTTTGATCTACTTCGTGATGCCTTGAAATCTCAATCCTTTCCCGTTCTTTCTCGTAGTTGCAGCTTGCCTACCTTAGCAATTTCTGTCAATTCCTTGTTAACGCGCATGTTTCTCTTCCCTGGCTCAACGTCATGACTAATTGAACGAGTTGCTTTCTCCGTTGCTAGATCCGTACTGTATTCATTGCTCTCACTCAAATAACACTGAAGTGCCGTTTAATACGCCCTTTCATACTCCATGTTTATTCTCCTATATCTCTTGCAATTCAGAACTGGCTGGCACAAAAGAGATAGTATGTTCCTGGAATCTGACAGTGCTTGCAGCTACTTTTGGTGGCGCGTTTAAGAGAGCGGGCTTTTCATCACAAACTGGAAGCAGGGACAGCCATCCATCCCATGGGAAAGGGCTCGATATCACCTGCCTGAAATCCTGCTCTGCTCGATGCTGATGTTGATAGCTATCGGACGGCTCCTTGCTCCTTCGAATGCCCGGTAGCGGGATGTTCCAATCCCTCTAGCCCATCCACAAGATACCGGAAACTACGTATGGAACCCGGCCCAGCTTCCAGCAGGCACAGACATACTTACTAGCAAAGAAAGTGAAACTGTGAAATAGCCAATAGCTAGAGCCAATAATGAGACGAGCCTTCGAGAATATGGCACTAGAGGAACAGTGCCGCAAAATCCATACTGTGATATCAGATACCCTCACTTCCATTTGATTGCAGAGCGGTGTAACTTGGAGATATGAAGCAATTGGGGCAAAGGGAAATCGACAACAACGCAAAGTGAAAGCGGTCAAGCAATTAGGGTTTCCCCAGACAGGTCAAGCGCCCACACAGGAATGAGATTGACTTTTTGAAAAATCAAAATAGAGACTTGCAACCTTACCTTTCTCTCAAACCACTGGCAGCAATACCCCCTCAACGCAGCCACCACGACCACGATCACGATCACAACCACAGCCACACACTCCCCTCTCGCAACCATGTCTCAAGGAGACCCAGACGATATGCACGACCATAAACGCGGTCCAACTCCCGACAATCACCAAGAAGATCAAGCCCCTGGGGCCCCGATATCTGGAGGCATCTCCAACGATATATTGGCAGGTGACCTTGATAACAGAGATCGACTCAATGACAATGACGATGAGGCCGATCATGAATCTCAAGCCACGACCGAAGCTGAAAGCCGCGCTCCTGGCGTTATCGTTGAAGAGACATTACAAGATCGGATCCAAAGAATGCTTGCACAAAGTGTTCTCCAGATGGTGACACCTCATGCACCTTTAACATCGACCCCTGCAGATGGCAGTTCACATGCTGAACAACGCCCACGATGGCTGGTGGCGCCTGATATCGAGCCCGAGATCCGCGATTACATTCGAGAGACTTTCCAGCCTTACAACGATATTGCGGGAATCACACAATCCGAGTTGGAGGCCCGCCTCCAACAGGTCATATTCGATGCATGCTGTGGACCAAGTGAATTGGGAACACATCTCAACTGGAGAGAGTTGAAGCTCCCTCAGCAGATGATCGAGGAGGAACGCGAAAGAGATATCCTTGATGCGAACCGACCCCACGGACAACCTCGAAGACATACAGGTCGCGGACAATACAGCCCGCCCTTCAGACCCGGAGATCTCGGAGAGAACTCTGGAAGCGATATTGTCTGGAATGATCATCTGGATCTCAATAACCACCTTCAACTCCCTCGTCGTGACGAAGAAGAAAGCGTGGTCATCTCGCATAGGGCTCCATATTCCCCCCAACAGCACGCAGCGATAGAAGCGTAATCAGCTGGCGCTCGGATCCACTACCACACAAACGTCCTCAAAGCCCCCCGCCTGACAGCAATACCGCAGCTAACCAAAACCACACGGAACTGCCAGTCAGATCGCCAGGCCAAGCCTACGTCAGAGACGAAGAGGACGAAGAAGCAGGAGCAGATACACGTCACTTTGATGATGATGCTCATGCTTCGCTTGACGCTCATGCTTACTCCAACAGCTGCTTCTGTTGGCGATGCATTGAGCATCGAAAGGACTAAGGAGAGATTGGAGATGGAACGGACAGGACGCGGAACCAGCAAGAGTATCAAGGGATCTCTAGCCTGGAATCCGCGCAGATGATCAAGGGATCTCTCCGCGTAGTGCTCTCGTCAAGGGATGAGAGCAACAGCATTTGCTGCCAGTTCATCAAGAAATTTGTAAAGATCTGTGCCCTTGTGGCAATCATGTAAGAAGAGATGAAAACTATTCCTGTGCAAATCGAGTTCCCCTTGCCCTTTGTGATACATGCAATAACATCTGGATAGTGACCGGTGACAGTCTTGCCTTGTAATTCCTACCAGAACCATCGACAAATGAACAAACTGACGAAACGGTAGCGAAACAAGACAAGATAATCAACACAAGACCATGCAAAGAGCACAAGATAGGACAAACTTGAAATCATAATAAGACTGGCACATGTGTGGAGAATTTCCAGTGGCAACTCCTCACAGAACCACAAGTTGCGGATCTGGGGAACTTGTCTGGCCCCCTCGTACTTCAACATAAAAAACATAGTAGCAACTTTTCGACCTGGACAGCATGTTCAAGGCGATGGTAAAGTTTGGAGATGCAGCAAATGACGCTCCTAGCAAGACCATCGCCATCTCAGATCCTTCCTTGTGTGCAAGACTATCTACCTGTAAAGTCCGTGGAAATGTCGCTACAGAAGAGATTTAGTTTTAGACGTTTGACCAAATCGACCATCGCAGTTTCCACTGCCACAGGGCTGACATCCGAACTCGTCCTGCAGAGGGTAAACGAAAAGATCCCAGTTGGAATTCTACTTAATGTTAGATCTGGACTTGCATGGAAGCTGATGTGGCGTTTCATAAAGCTTGGTGTAAGGGAGGGGAAATGATGCTGGCTGACCTTTGTTGGATTTTAGCATTAGGTTTTTGCTCGAAGGCTCATAGGGACGGGACTCCTGATGGGCGGGCATTCAGAACAGTTCTCGAGCTCTTCAATAAGAACGTGTTAAAGTAGACGTGGAGACGGATTGGGTATCATTTCAATTGGCATGTAGGAATGTGCGGCGGCTTGAATAATATTTCATTTATACCTAATCTGTCTGCATCCTTATATCCTTTCCCCGAGCAATACCCAACAATATCATCGTGGTACGGTGATTCCATCTCGGTGGCTTCAATCGAGTAGTTGTGGGAGTCCTAGACGTCTAGTCTGTTAGCCAAGTCGCAAATGAAACAACCAAACAAACAAAGTATCCACAGAAACAAGCCTCAGTTGAAAGATGAAAAGTCTCGAAATGTATCAGCATCAGACTCAAGGTCCTCAGCATTAGCATGGTATGTGATCATCATAAGCTCTCCTCCCCAATACCAAATAAAGCACACACATACCAAGTAGTTCATCAACTCTCATTGCTATTTCCTAAACATAGCACATTCTGCAAAGAATCCATCAGCGTCCATTCCAAACATGTATGTTGTCCACAATGTTGAAGAAGGCGCAGGGAGACATTTCGTTCAGGTAATCGAACCAGTTTGTTCGTCATTGTTGATCGGTATTTGATAGTACTTGTGTTGCTCATCATATGAAATGTCTCCCTGGCTCTGTCGTCGACTATCTGGGTGGTACTCACAGTCTGTCTTGAGTAACGTTAGCAGCTGCACGAATCTCGAGCAAGCATGACATGTGTGTAAAGGAACAAGATCAGATAGTCCGTTTGGAAAGACAGGTATATCACCATTGGAACCCTCGAGGAGCTCGTTGGTAAGTTAGGGGCGACACGAAAGTTCATCATAGTAGGTTCTGGAGTAGAGGAAAATTGATGTTGGTACGTACATGGTTTTGCGGCGCGAACGACCGCGCTGTAAAGGATCGTAGCATATAGCAAGGTAAAGTTAGTTGAGAAGACTGGGGTAGCAGTGTTGAGAATGCGTCGAGATGATTTGGTTATTTGATGGTTGGTGTAGCAAGTCTCCAGCTCAAGAAATTTATTTTGAAGCGATTAATTTTCTCGCTAGAGTTAGCGCTACCCGTGACGTCCCCTCCCTTTCCGGTCTAGTGGCTTACACCAGTGCAGCCGCAAAACCTCCTTCCTGTCATACAAACTGTACATGACAGACATGCTTACAGTTGTATGAGCGTAATAGCTGTATTGTCGAATTTCTTCAAACATGTCCTAAAGGAATATTTGCAAAAGCCCATAAGAAGTGCAACCGCTATTATTAAGGAATGGAATTCGGTGCGATGAATGCTTTTGACTTTATTTTGCCCTTAATTCCCTTATTGAATTAGAAGAGTGACTCATGATCTATTAACATCCACTTCACAGAGCATAGATGAATAAAGTGTACAAAGCTGGAATAAAATGCTCCGTTTAGTCTAATAGCAGCTAATCCATGATGCTCTAAACGCCCGATGTTGTGAATATGCCAAGCAAAAACAACCTGCCGAACCCTCATGATGCATGCCCAAATCCCATCTCAAAGGGTGGCCCTGAAAGATGCCAAGAACGAAACCAACGTTCGGACGCCTTTTCCACTCTTTTCAAGTGACATGCCATGCCATTTCCTTATATTTCTTCCATGCCCAGAGTGTTGCTTGCTGCAATCATACAACCGACCGCGATCGTCAGGGGTTACAAGCCTGCCAGCTTGCGCTTTCGATAGTCTTTATAGTTACGCCAGACGGAAATGACAGCATAACACGCCAGATGTTGAAGACACACAAAAAACCACACATAACACCTAAATATGCCCTCACCATTGCCAGATCTTGCTTCAACTCCCACGATTTCTTCGACGCGAATGGGGAATCTCATGAACACCACGCTACAAGTATGTAAAATGCGAAATGCAACCCGATGCAACAACAAAGCCAATCCTTCCGTAAACCCTAATGCAGAAGAAGAAGAAAAGAAAACATCACATAAATGTGCCTCTACACCACTCAGCAAGATTGAGAGTGCAAGTGGTATCAGAAATCACCAGAACGCCATTCACAGTATCAATGCAAAATATGATCTACCTCCCCATCATATATGCAGGAGGAAATCCACTGTGCGCGCCATTCATCATCGCAGGTGGACCACCAGCAGTCATGGCACCCGCAAAAACCGGTCCATTCCATCCATTGGCACTTCCAGCAAAAGAAGCAGCGTATTGTCCATTTGCAGCAGCCATCGGATTCACAGTACCCCCATATCGCATGTTGCCCGATCCAAGACCAGGAGGAGCAGAAAGACCCGGAGGTGGACCATTGGCAGTACTGAAGGATGATCCTTGACCACCAAGCATAGCCCCGTTGATTCCCTGCATGACGCCTTGGGCACTTGCAGGAACCGGCGATGACATGCCTTGCCCTGATCGAACGCCGAGAGGATTCTTCGAAAAGCTAAGTCGAATCCCCCCTTTAATGCTGTTGTGGAGAGGATGGCCGTAAAGCTCATGAAGAGCCTTTGTTGCGAACGAGACGTCTTCAAATTCGACAAAACACATAGGTCCGTTCTGTTTGGTTCTGAAGCACAAGCGCTTGTAACCACGTTGCTTCGAAAACATAGCCTTAAGCTCATCCTCGGAGGTGTCGATCGGAAGATTTCCTACATAAAGCGTGTTGCATGGAGGATTTTGATCAGCGGGATTGACTGGTGGGAAGTTGTGACGCTGATAGTGCTGGCTACCGAGCTGATAGTTCGCAGGAGGACCTCCATTCGTCAAAGCTGTCGGAGACATCGGATTGGTATTGACCGACGAAAGGGGCTGCTGAAAAGACGAGAGTGGTGCTGTACCTGCAGCGCCATTCGTATTCAGAGATAATCCGGCCATGCGAGAGAGGGGAATTTGAGGGTTTGTTGGCCGACGTCCCTGTACTGAAGATCCATTCTCGGCATAGGCGACCGGGTCCTTGAGGAGTTCACCAGTCTCGTCATCATCAACCGAATCATTGTTGATCAGTGACTTTCCCGTGACTCTGGTACGTTCGTTCAGGTGATTGCCAATTGGAGACTGGGGAGAGAACAGACTCTGATAATGAGCACTAACTTCTGGATTCGGCAACTCGTTACTGGCGTAGGAACCATTGTTGGTTGGGGATATTTTTTGGTGTGACTGGAAAGTACCATTATATCTCGATGATTGACGAGGTGTGGGACCACCAGATGAGGCAGTGGATGAGTTAGAGCTCGATGGACCAGGGTTAGAGGTATTGTCCGCTGTGTATCGTCGTGAAGCACTCGGGTTTCCGTAGTAAATCTCGACCATCATCTGCGCATCATTTGCGACGTTTGGCTTCCCATCCAGCATGTTCCTCGCCTCGAGGGCACCTGCATGTGATTTGAAGCTTAAAATGGCGGCGCGGAATCCAGCATCTTCGGATTTGTCCTGTGCCAATACCTCGGCGTCAACGAACTCCTTGGACCATACAACCATCAGCCTAAGCGTGTCCTCGGTTGTATTTAGAGGGAGTCGACGGATGATTACGGAGGAGGGGGTGCTAGTAAATGCGTTCCCGGAGGATTGGGGGGTGTCGTTGGCAAAGGCATTCATGGTGGTCATTGAGAGGGACTGGTATGTCTGCTGCGAACCATTGGAGGGACGAAAGGCCGGGCCTGCTTGGGAGAAGGCGGGAGGGCTCATGGCATGCTGCGGTATGTATGAACCTGCGCGATCCGACTCCGATGCCGGTGGGAATTGTGAGGTAGAGTATGAAGTAGAGGTTGATGTTGTGACTCCAGAGAGCTTGCGGGGCGCGTTCATGCCTTTGTGGAACAAAGACCGAGGACGGGAATTGTAACAATGGCGTGTGTCAATGAAAAAATCGAGGGTCGTGTTCGAGGTTGAGGGCTTCGGCGCGACGTGAGGAAAAGCGGACGGGGAGGCGTCGCGGTCGATACTTTCTGTATGTTGTGATAACGGTTTGGACGGGAGAAGAGAGGATTAGGAATTCGGACGATAAGGGAGGGCGCTGATGCTGTGGTTCAGTTCGGACCGTGGAGGGTTCAGGAGCAGTCGTTGCAGTAATCAGTCGCAGTCATTCGTGAGATGTGAGCTGTCGATCTCGTCGAAGTCAGGAACCAGTAAGTAAATGGCCGTGCGACCTGCGTCAGTGGGATTCTTAGTTGCAGGGCAGGTCGAGTCCTGGGTTGGGATTCGGGGATGGTATGGGATGGGATGGGATGGTATTGTTTTGATAGTACAGTCCTGTGTTTTTCGAAGGAGTGTTGCGAGGAGGGTAGAGGATAAGAAAATGAGAGGGGGAGAGTGAAGTGAGAGTAGATAGGTAGGTAGGTAGGTATGGAGAAGAAGTCGGGTCTCGGTGCACAGGCACAAGGAATCAAGATGTTTCTCTCTCTCTCCTCTCTCTCTCTCTCTCACGAGCTGTGGGTGGATGGGGACGGTGGGTGGGGATGTTGGATTGAGCTTTGAGCCTTTGATCCAGGCGTTGGGCGGTGCGCAGCCGCTGTGATAGGCTGCTTCAGCTCTGGTACCCTAGGGGCACTACAGGCCTTGCTGTACTAGGGCATCACTAGCAGCCAGGGCTAGTAGGTATGGATTTTAGCATGCACCGCCGCGAACCTTTGACGTCCCACCTTTCTTTTACACCCTCTGCCATTATTGGACTACGCAAAGAGGGGGAGGGGAAGAGGGACGGGGGTGCAAGAGGGAGGGGGGAGCGGAGGAGGACAAAGAAGGACAGGAGGACAAGAGGAAGAGGACAGGCCACGAAAGTGTATGTTGTAGGTAGGGAGGAGGTACGGAGGTAGTCAGTAAGGTACCTTTAGGTATCGATGATCGAGCAGTGTGGTGGTGAAAAAGCCATGCATTCCTCAGATCAAGGCCAAGGCCAAGGTCAAGGTCTGGTCAGGGTCATGGTCATGGTCTACGGAGATAGGGTGGTCAAGGGGAATCAGAACACGGCATGGATGGGAACAAGCAGTTTGCGAGGGGGAGAGCAGAGCTCCCGAGTCCCCATGCTGCACGGGCTGGTGTCAGAAATTAGAATCAAGTCTACTCCGTATGGAGCCCTACGCAGGTCCTCAAGTGGATTATTAGAGAGGGGCCCTCTATCAGCTCCCCAGTCCAACCCCTGGACGATCCACGTTGGTTGGCCCAAAGCAGAGGAGCCTCCACCAAAACTCTCCGGATTGTCATGAAGATCAACATGATCTAGACCTTTGTCTATCTCTATACCCATAAATCTACTATATCGGTGTAGTAGCGTAGTAGTTTGGGGTCGTATATATGGGTACAAATAATCGGATAGAAGAAAGCACACGCGAGACGTAAACAACCTGAAGGAACACGCCATCATACAATCCTCATGCGGGTCAGGATACAACAGAGCCAGGTGCGTCTCCAGTCATTGATGGATGATGCAGAGGGAGGGTATCGCTGCTCGGAAAAGATTAGATACCTAGTAGATAGCCATGCGCCACCGTGATTCGCTATGGGTTGAAGAAACACTCAAAGGGACATTTCTGAAACTCTTTTCCTGTTGGAATATCAAAGACCTTTGTGCTACTGTTCAAACTGGGGAAGTACCGTTGAACAGACCGTCAGGGATCGAGTGGTGAGAATATGCATGTTCCATAGTAATCCAGCTACCGGAGTACTAAAGTACAAGATGTCTCATTGTCGTAGGGCACGATCTCAATATAAAATACGCTGACGGATGCTACAGAGACTTCTGCGATACAGTATAGAGTATACTGGGGATTTCAGGGTCCACCCCTCGTACCTAAATTGTGATACTCGAAAATGATAAGAAAAGCGGCTTCGTGCATGTAGATAGAGTAGATGTCTTCATGTTCAGAGGTGGCTTGGTAGTTGGTAGATAGATTCTCGTTACACAAACAGAAACGTTGCCGCTGCACATAAAGGCTTCTGTGCTCCGGCACTCATTACTATTGGGCAGACAGGGCCAGGGATGAAGCCGAAACCAACGCCAACGCCCGTCTGAAGTGCGTGCGGGACTCGAACGACGTCTCAGCTGCTACTGTACTCTAATGTTGCTGGCATGACCATGAAATATTACCGGTTCGCACCCGTTGGGACGTGGGGTGGTTTGGGACTCCCTCCGTATCAAACGCCTGCAACACAGACATTATATAGAAAAAAGGCACGTGTCAGAGCAGATCTTTCTTTTGCGATTGCGATTGCTGCAGGTCAAATTGATGGCTCAACGCCCAGACAGAGCGGTCACGTAATGAGATGAAATCCATGCGATTTGGGGGTGCAGGATATTCAGGATACTGGAGTCTGGAGGAAGGAAAGGGTTGCAGACATATCGTGACACGTGCTGGGATGAGGATAGGCAGGGCTCAAGATATCATGGCTTTTCCTTTTTTGCATGTACGGAGTACGGCACAGCATGGGATAGATATGCAGACTTCTCCCCTCTCAGGCTCTTTGCTCTTTGCTTTTTTCAAGAATCTCTTACACTCTTTCAATGAAGCTTCGACAGAGGATAAATTTACAAGTACGATGTCCCGTCCCAAGACCCTATTGGCTCTTACTCGTAAATTAACTTCAACTACCCACCTACTAAAGCTTTGACGCCTCGATAGGCTTATTTATTACAGTATCGACATGGTTAGGATCAAGGTTTGGGTGCCGGATGTGGTCTTCTCATAGGCCGCTAACCGTGCCCTCGACAGGGCGCTGGCTGAAATTGAGGGTGTGAGCGATGGCGGGTCGGGGGCTTGGCTTGGATCCTAATTTACCTGCTGGGCCTTTCTTTGCCTTTCCCCTTTTGCAAATTTTGAATCGGGCTGTGATCGTCTTGTCGTCTGTTGTAAAGTCTCGTACAATACAATACAAAAAGCGACTTCAAGACTCGAGTCAACGCCGTTAACTTCATGGCCAAGGATTGGCTACCACCAGTCGCTGATTCTCGGTCTTAGGAGATTTGTTTGCTTCACTCCACACCCCCAAAGGTCTTCGCGAATGGCTCGATGGACTGCAGCTGCTACTGCACCGCAACTGCAGAGTCGAAAACCCCTACGTGAGAGTTGTTCGTCATTCGACCTCCTGATCAATCAATCACTCGGATGGTAGTATATGGCCCTCCAACCTTTTTCCGAAATGGGTACAGTATACGCAAGACTGACAAATCCTTCTTTTCCATCTTTCCCGATTTCCTAGCTCCTCAGATGTCATACAAAATGCCTCAGCGCAAATTTTCTCTTTCTTTTTCCTTTTCCTTTTCTTTTTGCTGCAAACAGTGTATCCCATCAACCAGGTCCGAGGATCCATAAAAGCGGGTGGGAACATAGCTATCTGCGTGGCTTGCCTCACAGGGCTGTGATGATATCAGAAGATTCAGAACAGCTTGCTTCACATAAACTACTATCACAGATACGGTCACTAAGTACTCCGTATTGGGCTACGGAGCACATCCATTAGCACAGGCCCGGCTCTACCTCTGCATAGCCGCGAAACTTAGCTGAGCGCTATCTATCCACGGCACGCATGCAGATGCATGAAGCACGGAGCATACCCTGCCACACGAAACGGGTTGTGGTGATGGTGGGAGCGGCAGCCCTCATAGGGTGCCGAGGTTGTGATAACGTGGAGGAACAAACAGGAGATACGGAGTACTTTATTCCCGATATTCACAACATGCAGCAAGCTCGAGGACCTTGAATACGTTCAAATGCCGGCAGCAAAGCAGACGATCTGAAAATTCTCGGCATTATCCCAAACCTTGGGCTCCCGAAGTTGGACGAGCCGGTAGGTATGCACTACATTGCAGCTCCACTCATGGATCTCAAGAATTACCGAGTCCGAAGGCATATCTTTGGTTTAAGCTCTCGGGAGTTCGAGATAGGTTTGTGTAACAAGAAATATCTGACACTTTCTGGGCGATACACTTTCTGAGCGATGATAAGTGTCATCGCTCATCATCTTAAATTACTCTGAATTCCTAACCTATTTTCTTGATACTGTCAATTGGCACACGTGCGATCACTTATCGGCTACTTTTTAATTTACAATAGAGTTCATGGCTTTCAATATAAGTTCGAAGACGATCATCCATCAAGGTCTTGTCATTACTATGGTGCTTCAAGGTAGGAGAAAGCCATTCGCAACATCTCTTGTCTTTCATGCGTGTGAGGATTTCAGTCCGCATTCCATTTGACGCATACTGAACTCTCAGCTTTGCTATCTGTAGTAGCAGCAACTGCCAGGGCCCAGAACATGATGAATCAACTGGTTGTCCCTATTCGCTACAAAAAGCGCTCAATACGTCATACAACACCAGATGTTCTGGGCTTGCACTTACTTACATGTATCTCGCTCCTATTTCAAACGCTTCATATATGGTTTTTCGAGCGCAGCTTTTGGGGCCTTCTGTGGTGATAGATCTCGATGCTCTACGGCGACTGGGTTATTTGCTGGCCAGTTGTCGTCGTCTCGATATCAAAGTTGATGTATCTTTTGCATCGCGAGACATTCGGTGCTATATTCGGGCTTTGACAATATCTTCCACGTCATCGAGAAGAATGAAACTAATGCTGACAGAATAGATGGTCACCTCATAGCTGCCCTTGGTGAGATACCGAGCGGTGATACAAAAAGGAAATATTTGGCGATTGGTAGGAATGATACAATTCTCTTTAGTTGTTATGTTGCCATCAAATTCTTCAGTTTTCACTGCATTTATAGAGCCGTATTGATAGGAAACGTCTGATTTCCCCTCAGTGATACGCGTAGCACATTAGAACATTAGCGAGAGTAATATACCTCGGTGGCCTTCAGGACGTTGTGTAGTACATTATGAAGGCTTTCAGATCCGTTACTTCGGTCCTAATATCACATTGACAGAATACATTCAGTGCAACGCAACCGGTTCGCAAAAGGGGAGCAGTCACATGATGACCCCAGGTAAGACATCTTATTACTCTCCTTTCCGACCTCCCTTTTCATCTTCACCAATTCCCCTTCACCCTCCCAATTCCTCATCCTTCCAATATCCCTGGCCAATAACGCTCCACGCCCTCAGCTTCTCAGCACTAGGCCTCCACCTCACATTCTCTCCTACTTCCATTCCCTTAAACCAAGACCCAGATCCAAGTTCAGCTCTCGGTATAGCAAATGGCTTAACTTACCTCTCGACGTCATATATACCAATCCAGGAGAACTATTTCCTGTGTGCGGCGGCGGTGCTGAAAGTGTCAATTGCAGGAAAGCGGGGCGGGATAGGGAAGGGTGCCTGCGGCTTTGTGAAAGGCATTGTTGGGAGTGACTTTTTTGGCTGTGGATCAAACGAAAAGTAGGGAATACGAGGCGTATAGAATTTTCGAGTTTGCAAAAAGAAAGATGTTACATCAAATGTATTGGAAAAGGATACGATTGACGGATTGATGGATTGATGTCAGCCAGCCCAACCAGTGTTCTCCAAGCTCAAAAATAGCTCAAATTTGGGTTGCAAAGATATGAACCAGGGCTTATCGAAATTTCTTGGTTTCTTTTTCTATTTTATTTCTCGTTGTACATATATAGTCGGGTTTAAAACAGCAAAGATACGTAGCGATTCGAAAAGAGAATGGGAGTTAAATCTAAAGTGCTGGTGTGCTGGTGGTTTAAAATGCCGGATATAGCCTCATAATGCGGTAATTTGTTTATATATCAAAATAAGTAATGTTTTTCAACAAAAGCAGTAACAAGCTTAATAACAAGCTTCCGTGGTCGTAAGTTCTCATATCTAATCATCTATGATTATTATCCACTAACATTCATCCAGCAATGGTTAGGATTCCACCCTTCCAAGGTGGAGGTTCGTGTTCGATTCACGGCGGTTGCAAAATCATCAATAATTTCTTTTTTGCATTTATTTATGATGTTTTTCACCTTTTGCCAGTCTGTTTTGGGTTACATGGAGTCGCTTATCTTTTAGTCCTGACACATCGCTAGATCCTAGTCTGTATTATTGGCGGGATCCAGTTCGTAGAATGGGGTCGGTGCGACGCATACTTTTGATCCCATCAGCTTATACTTGCTATTGAAGGCTAAAGAACAATTATTTTTCGATTTCAAGACGTTATGGAAGGTAGCTTTACTTATTAGTATTCCGATATTTCGCGGCGGCGATTGCCTGTCACACGATAAAACGGAGAGAGATAAACAGGTATATTATTCCTCGTCTTTAATAAGAGAGGTAGCTATGTTCTTCATGTGCGTTCTTTCGTAACTGATGATTTTACAGATTTTGAGTTGATGAAATAACAAGGAAAATAACGGAAGCTGACCGACAGAGAGAGGTGTTCTTTCGCATACCTCGAGCGGGTTTATGTATTCAAGCTTGATTTTCAGAAGCCTCATCTGATGATCCGAAGCACCCATCAAAGATCAAACGGCATGCTCTTATTTTATTTGGTTGATAATCACGAGCAGTATATTCGCAATCGTGAAATAGCTACTGCACGAGTAATGTGAGGCCGCACTTTGTCGGAACAGAGCGCTATATGTCTACGCTTGTAGACGTACGCATCATAAAGACATCACTGGCTGCTTTGGATTGCTGCAAAGGTTTCTGTTTGGATCTCCAAATCTCAAAGACAGATAAGTAGCTCCCCAATCCATTGTATCTGATATTCTATAGCTTGATTCGAAGTTACAGATGCCTCATATGAAGGGAAATCTTTGAATCTCGGGTCCGGTCGGCCTCCAGGACTGATAATCTGTACTGTGGAAGCCAGCCTCAATCGAATTGAAATAACAGCCGTTGCCAAGAGTCTCATCTACAAGTCTGGCTCTGAATCATAAAATCGTACATCCTCCAGAGTCCTTTTTCCGCTTTCTGGTCCGTCGAGTGGTTTTTCTTCGTTCACCGCTCCGAACAACGGGCTCCTCGTATCTAGACGGCGTATACCCTGAATTGTCTTTGCGGATGATCTGCCTGCAAAGGTCTATAAAAACCTCGTCCACATTTGCTACATTTAATTAGCGATAACGATACCAGATTCAAAGGCTGCAAGGCAAAACTCACCTCGTCGTCGCGCAGATGTCTCATAATAGGGCGCATTTCCCCAACTTTGCGAAACAGCGAATGCTTTAGACCTGCTTACCATTCGGTCTTCTTCGAGATCCGATTTGTTGCCCACGATGACGATGGGAACATTGTCGTCGTCTTTAATCCTGATGATCTGCTCTCGGAGCTCTTGTAATTCGTAGAGACTGCTTTGACTGGTTATCGAGAAGACGAGAAGGAAGCCTTGGCCTGTCTTCATATATAATTCTCTGAGTAGACTGTCAGCAGAGTCGTAGCTTCCTTATCTCATGCATACCTCATAGCAGCTGCCACAGGTCAGTAATGGTCACGTGATGGAGTCAATTAACTTACTGAATTGCTCTGTACCAGCCGTATCAAGACTATCAATAAATGTAAGTCGGAGGCTCTGCTCATCTGATGAATGGGATTCTTACATCTCCAGCATGCATTGTCGCCCCTTTGAAAAAGTCAGTTGCAGACAGATGTTTCAGCTCGGACGCCACTCACATCAACATCGATTTGCTTCCGGTACGAATCCTCAATGGTAGGATCATATGCCTCAATCCATATATTTTGAACGAATTGAGCTAGATATAAATTAGAACCCCCTTCAGGATTTAGGTCTTGGGGGTGTTGGCCTCACCAGTAAGGCAGCTCTTGCCCACGCCACCTAAGAATGCAGAAATTGATCAGCTGCGAGACATGTGTACCTCCTGAAAAGCGTAAATCACGTACCAGCGCCCAAGACGACAATGTTAAAGTCTCTTCTGTGCAAGGTGGTCAATCAGCACTCGTTGCAGCCCCTGGGAGCTCCAGCGGGGTCACCAACCTTTGAGATACCCTCGCTGACATTGCGCTGTTGAACCCAAACAAAGTCGGAGTGTCCAGTAAGGTAGGTACAGTAGATACCGTCGATGCAGACCTTCGTCTTCTTCACCTCCCTTCTTCAAGGAGCAGCTTCCCTGCTGTTCTTCGGGCTCCCACTCGCACTCGCACACCCCTCTGCTGCACTTCTTCCGAGAATCGTTCGGGTTGGACGCGCGATTGTTTGTTGACCATGGGTGGAATTTTCATACCATTTCAGCACATGATTTCAGCACGGGGGTTTTTAGTGAGCACAGCAACGCCTGGGGTATTTTCCGCGTCGTAGGCGTAGCGTAGTCCCGGCACGGATTCTCAAAGGAGGGGAAGGCCATGTACCGTGGAGAGCAATGAAGAAGATTGAAGGTATTATCATATACTCGAGTAAGATATATTATTCCAGATCCAACAAACAACTCTCTCGTGAACTACCTCCATATATGGATTGAGAAGTGTTGGCGTGGTGCTGCTGGCTACTACTGTACCCCTAATAATGCAACGACGAAGCTTCCGTGCAGGCGCCTCTTTCCAACGGATCATTCCCATTTGATTCCCATTCCCACCCGTGCCAAATGGTTAAAAGCAACGCAGCCATCAATAGTTTCAGGATCTACTGAATTGCAACAACTTGAGCCTTTCAAGTTTCAACCCAATCACTGCAATCCAGACCTGCCACTGGTCAATGGACTTGCCGGTTGGGCGTGGAAATTGTCCCTTGCCTACTACTCGGCCACGAACCGTTCTGCAAAGTCAGAGCTTTGTGCCGACCTGTCGCTTCCGACGAGATGGGAAAGCTAATAATCTCCGCTGCTCCAGAAATGGATTTACTATTTCTTTTCTCCACTCCTTAAACTAATGGCAAGTCTTCCCCGGGCCCGATTGGATACCAGGGATTATTTAGGGCTTTAGGAATCGCGACATTTACCGTAATCGTTCAGATACACACTGACCGGCATGTGGGCACACTTGTGCCTTTGAAGTCAGGAACAGTGCTACATTTTGGGGTATACGGTGATACAACCTCTGCAGAATAGTTTGCTCATCTGGCTTTGGTAACACCGCGCTGGAGCAAAGACCTGCGCATATATGACGTCCATAGGCATGTATCGTGGAGTTCTCAGGCTGGGATTATCCTGGGACGCCAAAGGCTTCTTTCCGTCGAATGGTGGATATAGATCTCAGCAATTCAGTATAATACGAGAATATAATTCTCCCAGGATGTCCGTTCATAGTCTCAACCCTTCGATATCGACGCTTGTCGGCTTCCCAAGAATCATCTCTGACATGACTTTTCCAGTCCCCAGACTCAAACTGATTCCCCAAGGACCATGACCAGCGGCTAGCCAGACTCCCCCTTCGCCAGCCCCTCTTGTACTCAGACCCCCTAGGTTCTCATCATGGATCTTTGCCATTATCGGCGTACACTTCTTAGTTACAGGACGAAAACATAATCCTTTTCTGACAAGCTCTATTCCTTCTAGCTTTTCGGATGTTCCCAGGAGTTTTTGGGCCGTCTTTTTCAACTTGTTAACAGCACCCTCCTCAATTTTGGAGTTGGTAGCTAATTCAGGCAATGCCAAAGACGCATCATTCAGTCCAGCAATATATATCTCTCCACCCATCCTCGAGAACAGCTCTGGCGAGTATCCGTCTTCGTCGCTTGTAAAAATCGCATGGCAGCCTTTCTCTTCGTGTTCTTTGCTCCATCTAGGTGAGCGTACAACTAGAGAATGACCCGCAAGACTCGATATAGGTATTATCGTTTGTGAGGTTGGGAACAAGGTCGAGAAAACCTGCGTCGACCATGCCCCAGCTGCAATCAGAATCTTCGAGCATGGAATATCCGAGACAATATTGATTTTAGAGTTAATCAGTCGGATGCTTGATAATTCATCCCGCATGTCTTTGTCAATCGATACAGCTCTTGCTGGGTGATGAAGCTCGACTCCTCGTTCCAAGCAGGCTGCGAGAAGGAATTGGCATAATCGTCGAGGATCTCTGCAAGAAAAGTCGTTAACAATGCTATTGAGCTCTTGAGTTGAATCGGTAACGCTTCAAACCCACACTTGAGCTGTGCTGCCTTCTTCACTGATTGAATCGATTTTATCGCCAGCGCTCCTCGAAAGCCATTCCGGACCCGACAGCCCAGCGTGGCCATCAGCAAACTCACTCAATCCTACAGCTGTATCTGACCTGCTTGAATCTTGTCGTAGCCAATCGTCGCCTCTCCTTCCAGTCCTCGATCCCCTCCCCGCGGTGTAACTCAAACCAGTGCTCCTCGAATACCCCCACTTCTCCTCCCCGCCAAACTCTTCTGCCAACCGTTTATGTTGTTCAAAGCTGAGCTTTCCCAAGGCCGCGACGGAGGGAGAAAACCAATCTGCCGCAAGGAATCCGCCAGCGAAACCTGATGCGGAGGCGAAGAGTTCGGGGGAGGGTTCGACGAGGTGGATTGAGGAGGCCGGCGAAGATTCAGAGAGATAGTATGCGGTGGAGACGCCTATGATTCCGGATCCAAGTATTATTATTGATTGCGCCATGTTATAACTTGGAGTTAAATTGTCAGTGAAGCTGAAGCTACAATTGCAAGTTGAGAAGATTCCATCATCTAACCACTTGACAGGGGTAGCTATTTTACCCCACCAAAGACATGGCTTGGGGCATGGTTAAACCTTCTTCTTCATCCACAACCCTACCCTTTCGATTTCGTCCCGTTTTCACTTCTATATAGACTTCTCCTTCTTTTCAAAGCAAGATATCCAAGGCCATGTCGGAGTCCAAAGTCATCGTCCTCACAGGGGCAAGCCGTGGAATCGGTCTTGCCATTGCCGAGTACCTCCTCAAAACATCCCACAAACTGGTCCTTGTAGCAAGGAGTGCCGAACCCCTGGAAAAGCTCAAGTCGGAGTATCCTGGGCAGGTTGAATATCTTGCTGTTGATCTTGCTGATTTCTCTGTATGTACAATTTTCAATAATGCAACAAAGTCTCCTCCTTCTTATATATGGTTTTGGCAAGTTATCTTTACCAGATCGAAAGTCGCCCAGCCATTGGCTCAATTGCTCCACACATTTCCTTTCGTGCATTTGCAGCATTGATCTATTGGATGCTATGCAGACACCCGTCGTCGTCTGCTTGCACAAGTCCGTTCTGGAGTAGAATGCAAAATTCGTCCGTCCTCGAGGCTGATCTTCTGACCAATTCATGCACGCGGAACGAGGTTTACTTGCTGATGTTACCGTCTTTAGAATGGCCCGAAGGCTATTGCCCTTGCATTAAAAAGCTTCTCTCGCATAGACGGGCTGATTCTAAACCATGGCACTCTCAGCCCCGTCAAACGTGTAGCGGATAGTACCCCGGAAGAGTGGAGAAGCGCATTCGATGTCAATTTCTTCAGTGCTTTAGCTTTCGTAAGTTCCTCCAAGACCTAGAGAATCATAACTGAGCATACAAAATCAGATCAAACCTGCCATTAGCCCACTGCGCCAGACACATGGTCGTATCATCATGACATCTTCCGGAGCATCAGTCAGCGCGTATTCCACATGGGGCTCATACGGCTCTTCCAAAGCTGCTCTAAACCATTTGGCACTGACTCTCACCACCGAAGAGCCTGAAATTACCACAGTAGCGATCCGACCTGGAGTTGTTGATACTGAAATGCAGAAGGAAGTTCGAAGCCACTCGACTGTCATGGATGAAAAAGATGCCCAGAAATTCAAGAGTGCTCACGAGGAAGGGAAGCTTCTACGACCGGATCAGCCGGGTAATGTGATTGCAAGGTTGGCTCTGGGCGCTGGGAGAGATTTGAGTGGCAAGCTCTGGAAGTAAGTGATCAATATTGATATTGATAAACGTATACTGATGTTATATTAGCTGGAACGATAAAGAGCTCGGCGAATTTCAAGATTCATAGACATATACCCGTCAATATTTTAATAGACATAGCAGCTCATAAACAGAAATTGCGGCGTTCAAGCACCTTCTCTTCCACTTCCCTGTGCGCTTAATCTTCCCCTCATTTTCAGCTTGATAAAAGTGGAATCGACACGTTGCAGGACCTCGGTGGAAGTGAAAGATCGAGGAGATAATCGATACAGACCTGTCTTCCTTATGCGCAATACAGTACGGACGAGAATCCGCACTGTGAAAGCAGATCTACTGCCGTCAAAATGGAGCCATATGCGTCTTTGAGGGACCCATTCTGGAGAGATACGCAGACTGTTAATTCATAGATCTCAATGTGGTGACTTGTGTATGTATCTTGGCTTTCCGCGTTCTCTCACAGATCATTCCACAAGGGGCTGCACTGCCTTTACAGGTATTCACTATCGACACATATCTAAAGGGAATATAACAAAGGATCTATGTGTGAAACGCACAATCATGTGACTCTAACAACAGCTCAAGAATCGGTCTCACTGCAATCCTTGAACAATCTCATGTGTCATCTACAACCGTACTTTACTACCAGTGACTTGTTGGAATTCTTGGAGCGCAACATCCTCCATGAAGCAAAGCTCATTCGGTTTATTCTCTGACTTTGACTCCCACGACCACTTGTGTCTCATAGTCTCGCTGAGCTTCCCTTCCATCGAATCTACCACAAACTCTCCTAGTATAGGAAGAAACTTCCATGCGTGTAATGATCCACCAGTCGCCATTTGCAGGTTGGCAAAGCGCGGGTGAGGGCAAATGAGAAACTCGCCATTAGTTGTTTGTTCCTGCCTGTGATATTCTGATTAGCACATGAGCTTTACATTCTACAGTCCGATCACATACCAGCAGAACCTAGTGTTGAAGAATGGCCTGTCAGCAACAGCGGGAAAGATCTCGCGCAACTCGTCTCTTATGCTCTTTTCCATCGCGAACGGCAGCATCTGAAAGGGATCATCCAATTTCGTCAAAGGATATGATGCTTTGTAGAACCTGGTGGGATCTTCGGGGTCTTTGAGTGTGGTAGTGTTGCGAAGTGCTGTCTGTCGTCTCAGAACTTTGAGCAGGCCACCAATAGGAGTAAAAATATTCATGCCCGTCTTGATGTTCGTATGACATGCCATATCCTTGTACTGCTCGTACCCCTTTTGCGTAAGCTTGAAATACACAATCTGCACCGCATTTGCATGCATTTCATGATTGGTATTGACGAGGCGGCTCGACCATGGACCAGCCGAAACGACCACCCTCTCAGCCGTGATTTTGCGCCCATTCTCCAGAACTACACTCTCTACTGAGATCTTATCTTTGCTGTAGAGTAGATAATCGACTGGCATGCCAATCTTGAAATCGATGTTTGGTTGCGCGGCGCAGCGTCTGTAGTATACCTTAATCATTGCCTCGGCATTGACTGTAGCACACCTCTTGCTCGTGAATCCCCTGACCCATTTTCGGGGACCTGGGAAGTTGATGCTTGGTACTGATTTGGGGTCCATTCCGTGCAGATGGCGATATATATCATCTGGTGTATCACACTGGTCGTATGCCGTTTCTGCGTACTGGGTTTTGAGGTTGTGAAGCATATTGTCCCACAGCGAAGTCAGAGCGTCAGGCTCGCCATCGACACAAAAGTAAAACCGTTTTCAAAGTAGTGTAGGTTGAGCTCTGGATCATTCTTGATGATTGACTGTGCTTTGACAGTCAAACGCTCATATTCTTTGTCCACGTAATCTAGCACGAGCTGATCAGGAAAAGTTTGACGGCTCTCAACACCCCGCGTACATACCAGGTCGAAGGATACGACTCGTATCAACACTCGTACCATCTGGCACTGGGGGTGTATTGCGATCAATAACGGTGACTTTTGTGTCAGGATGACGTCGAGAGATGGCAAGTGCAGTAGAAAGACTCCCGCACCCACGATGATGATTGTCGTTGGAATTGCTCAGACATGATGTTGGGTGCTGGGTATTGGAGTGAGGGCAAGGAAGGACAGGTAAACAATGCTTGGGACAGATGTATCTACAGGCAGACGGAATATATACTTATGTTGTGAGATCCAAGGCAATATTTGACCATTATCAGCCAGCTAGAATTCTGTTACATTGTACTACAATGTCTGTTTCTTTGGTCTCCAGCCTGCGATGGCAGCGAAAGCAGACCAATTTGACGAATCCATTTATTTTGTATCAAGACAGCGCGATAGATGCCTAAATAAATAGTCCAGTCTAACGTACTACCTACGGAAAATGACCGAGATCCGAACCAAACCTGTATATTTCAAAATCCATACAACGGCACTTACCCAAACACAAACATTGGGTTTAGTCCTTTGATCTTGAAATAGACAGCCTGAATAGTTTTTTAGTTTCAACCCAAAGGCGCAGCACCTGCCTCTCTCCAAGTTGCAACCCATCCCGTGACAAAGCATGTGAGGTCCGTCACGATCAAGAAGGGCCAAATAATTCGCAGGAAAGCGATCTCTATCGAATGACGTGTTAGTATCAAAGCAATTAAGCAAAAGAGTACCGCGTCACGAGGATATCAAAAAATTCTCTTGGGCCAAGCAACTCGCACTATTCACGACGTACTGTTATGGTGCTCCAATTTCACAAAGAGGAATACGAAGAACGATAATCCGTAAATCAACAAGAGTCCGAGAATCACGTAGTCGAAATGGCGGCGGTTGAACCTGAGAGCAATTAGCCGGCGATCCCTAAGAACCCCGATGCCATTGGATGGCTTCGGACGGGACTGGTTTCGCATCAGACGTACAATCTGGAGTAGAATAGTCTTTCGCCCCGCATGGCATCTAATGTGACGTTCAGCAATGGTGATTCAAAGTGACACGAAAGAGGTATGAAACTGACCGAGTCTCCATAATGCGTACGCCACACAGAGGAGATTGAGAAGGCTCAACAAGATCCAGACAAACATCAAAATACTGATCCCATGACTCAAGATAGAGATTATATTAATTGGAATGTGAAAACACAGAGCCAGGATACAGGCTAGTCGTCGTAGCAGTGAAGGGCGATCGCTGAAATCCCAAGTCGTGATATATTCTCGAAAGGACGACGTTGTTGACCCCAGACTCGCTTTTGGTCCCCCTGGAACCAGGCCGATCTGGGAAGATGAAGATGGGAGGATATCTGGTTCGATTGTTCCAGGTCGTCGCGTGGACTCTCTTAGTGACAGGAAGAAAGCCATGGCTGAGAGAGATCTGCGGTGTCAAAAAGGAGAGCCCGAATATATTTCACTATTCAGATAAATCAATGGCATAGAAAATAAAACAGGACGGAAGATGGGGTTATTGCCGATGGTTTCGAAGGATCCAATTTATGAGGCGCTGCACGGCTGCCGGGTAGGCTGTGCCTCAGCACCAACTTGTTGGTGATGTTGGTAGGATGCAAAAACATACGAGAATAGATATGAGAGTTCAGAAAGAGCCAGGGATCATCACGTTTCAGAATTAAAGGTTCTGTTTCATGATTCGCTTTGGCAACTTTACAGGAAATACCAAAACAATTCAGACCGCAACAGGAGTGATTCGACAGAACAAATCCTCATATCGTTCTTCATAACTAAATCAACAACACTTTATACACTAATAAAAAGCATGGATAATGCGAAATGAGACTCCCGCCAACTTGGCGGGCGAATGTGTGTGGTTTTATAGTAAAGAGCTTCCATACTAGCACTGCGCATTCATATGCTCTCGTAGTTTCCAGCAATACTTATACCTATAGTGCACCGGGGTATTAGGACGGGCATCAGACCCTAATTTGCCAGTTGCTCGAAATTCATGCAGCACATGTATATCCATCCGTACTTTGGTGTATCCCCGAGCTATGCAATTAAGTCCATTGAAGACGATCTTGTACCGCAGAGAACGCCGGTGAAAATGCAATATAAGTATACCTGTAGCAACACCATATGAACTAAGCCACAGCGCCAAACAATGCAAAAAACGACGCTATTGGTTCAAAAGCCACCACACGACTTTTCCCCCGCTGTAAACCTTCCCTATCCGTTTATTCATGAAAAATATGCACAAGAACTATGGCTTGTGTATCTCAGAAGAAGTCCGCCTTCTACGTTTTCTTGCCATTCGATGTTGGATCACCTGATCCCCTTGACCGATCTTTCTCAAGCAGTAGGGTAAGTTGGCTCTTGCTTCGACTCAATGGTCCTGTGGGCTCGAATTCCGCCTGTGCAACAGGCTGCACTGCCCGTTTTGTGAACGCTCCTGTATCATCGGAATCTCTACCTTTGCCCTTGTCTATAGATGGAGATGAGGTTGAAACGAAATTTCGTCCTGACTTCTCCACAGTAGGGTCCTTAAGATCGAGTTGCCCATTCGCTGTCGCTGTCGTAAGCGTTGGTGCTGCACTTGTAGTGAGTTTTGAGTTATGTGGAAGCATGCGTAGGCCACCTGTATCTCCACTACGATCATTATCAGATCTTGATTTTAATGGTTTCTGCTGAAGCTGGGCTCGGTCTTTGGAAGGGGATTGTAGGGGCTTCTCGGTGGAAGCATTTGCCTGCTCAAGTAGTGCCCTCTGCATCTCATGTTGCTCAAGTTCACCAGACGTAAGATCTTCGACCGTATCCTGCTGGTCCTCAACCAGACGAAGGCGATCAGAAGGGCCTGCTTCGGCTGCTTCCTGCCTCCTTGACCTAAGGCCCTTTTCAACAGAAGTTTTGTGTGCCAAGTTGCGTTTCGAGTCAGACGCTTTTGATGCTGTTCGATCTTTTGATGCTGCTCGATGTTTTTGAGTACTAGAACTGGCCGAGGAACGACTTGAGGGGGAGAAGTTTTCTTGAAATTTTGATGGTACAGTATGTTTACTTCGCGCTTGGGCCTGTTCTGAAGCTGTGGGGGTCCTTTGGGATGGTGTTTGCGTCGATCCTGAAGGATGAGGCGAGTCTGTTGATGATTGCGAATTCTGTGAACTCTGTCGACGAACTACCACGGGCCGCTTTTTCTTTGCGGCACTGGATGCTACAAAGCCCGTTGTCTTCTTCGGTCCTGGAGGTACGGATGACTTTCTACCATTCCTGATGCTTTCTGGATCGGGTGAGGGAGGCTGTACGACAACATGTGAATTGGTGCTGGTAGGGGAATCTGGTTCTGTCTCTCTCTCGGATTCATGTGGCGAAACGAAACGAGCAGTTGGACGTGGCCCAGAAGTAGAAGGGCCTCTTGTTTTCTTAAGAATTGGATGTGGCAATGCCGTTGAAGCTCTAGGTATTATGGAGGATGATGATGTGGTATTCGGGCTGCTGTGGGAGGGTTGGTGGAGAGCTGTAGCGCTTGCAGCTCCGGATCGAAATCGATTGTTGCTCTCCTAAGTTCCACGTTCAGTAGGATACGGCAGTTTGGGCGAGCAGATGATTCATACCAATGGCGGGGCTATCGCATCAACATTTGGCGGTCCTCCCAGTGGTACAAAGGTGTGGCCATCCGATATCTGGGCAAAGAGGCGTGCAACCATTGCACCTTTCAACTCTCGCTTCCTACTGCCCCATATGCGCCACCAGTAGTTCTCCAAACGCTCGGCCGTGGGATCAAGGAGTCTTCGCTTTGTGGTTGTGTATACTGCCAGAGATCAGATGGGACTACTCAAAATACCAGGGATTGTCCTGAGCCACCTACCTTTCCAAAGCCTTGCAATATCTGCGGGATCCAAGGGATTGATATCCACCGATTCTATACTGCCCTCAATGCCTGGCGCATTTTTTACGAACGACATTCTCGTGGCAACTCCCACGCGAGCTACCCCCGAAGGTGTGCTGCGTTTCTATAACCAGGGCACCCTCATCCAGGGAATCGGCTTCTTCAGACCAACGAGCAAAGGGTTACGATATAGGCGTGTAAGTGCCAGCACGGGACGAGGGTCCAGGGACAAGCAGCAGTAAGTATACCGCCAGTACCACGAAGAGGTAACGCTCGTTTCCAAGGTTGCCAGGGTCCGATTGAGATGAAAGTACAGCACAACCCGTCCGTCACTTGTCTTACTTGTAGTTTTCGTGCCACCAAGAAATAGGTGAGCCGGCAGTAATTACAGGAACTGTTGGGTGGCAAGCCGTGGGTATTGGGCTGTTGTCTTTCAAGGGTACAGTATAGTACGGTATAGTATAATATAAATCTGTAGAAAAAATGAGGTGACGAGGTAAAACAAGTGGATGCTCGCTCGGCTCAAATTTAGCTACTCCGGATTAGATGCGGAGAGCTCACCCACGCCCTAATACCTCAATTAGCGGTGTATTTGGAATTGAGTTCGACCGCAGCAGAAAGCTAGGTAAGGGGGGCTACCGTGGGTTTATGGAGACTTGCTGGAATTGGAGCTGGACTTGGAGCTGGAGTTGAGTGCTTGAAGAGGCAGGCAGCTAACTGGGTAGATAAGTAGATTGAGAGAGAGAGAGAGAGAGAGAGAGAATAGCAAAGCACATAATCATGCCTAGAGGTTCGGAGAGAGCCAGATCAGAGCTACGCGCCAGTAGAACCTTGCTTTGCCTTCCCTTGCCTTTCCTTGCCTTGCTAGATTTGCAGGGACGCAGCGGCCTCGGATGGAGGGGTTCGTTATAAGGTACAAGGTACAAGGTACATGGCCCTCGGAACTGCCAGAACGATCTAAGCAACCTGCATCTCACCTCACTGCAGAATTAAGCTCGTTGTCTCCATATACCTACCTTAGATAGGTACCTATACAAGTACAGTACTACTGACTACCGCTCTCTTGATCCGGAACGGTGGGCTGGTTACTTATTTCCAGACCAGAGTAGAACTAATTTGTGTACGTGCTATACCTGGTTCGCGGGGTTTCCGCCAACCCAACTACTGGGATTACTTGGTAGAACTATCTGGGTAGACGAGAAGCGAAGGTACTTGGGCTGGGAGTACTTCACAGCAAGATTAAGATTAATATGAAGATACAAACTACTCTGTACTTCGTAAGATCAGGTACCGAGTATGGTGAGTTGGCAGAGCAGAGCACCGGCAACCCCTGTTTAAGTATTTCCACAAGGCCCAAACTGATCCACACCCCACACCCACGAGACGGTGTATCTTACTCGACTACTACTACTCCTTACCTATCTTCATGATTCAGCTGAGGTCAGGATAGAAGTGGCTTGCATGCCGCCTCTTTCCGGGTTTAACGTACTCCGTACCTGTACCTAGTACCTACCTACCTACCTAGCCAACGGCTTCCTCATCTCATCTCATACGCGAGCCACTTCCCCAGATCGTGACCTTCTCACCGCTACCTCAGCTACCTCAGCTACAGACTACAGCACCTACGCCATGCCATGGCATGGCATGCTACTGGTATCCTACTCGTCCTCCCAAGAGCTCTGTACGAGATAACGGCACATTGTTTCCCACTTGGGTGGTTCAACGTCCACAAGACAGCCGCAGCAGCTTCGTAGCAACCTCAGGTCTGGTAGACTTTTGAGCGGCTGACCTCTGTTTCCCCCTGAGTGGCTTTGGTTGTAGCGCATCACGTCGTGTGACCCTCGGGTCTGTAGTCAAATAGCCGGGCGCCTCAACACCATTCATCCAAATCAACTGTTGCCTGCCCTGTAGCACAACTTTCTGTTGGTGAACATCGGCACGCTCCAGAGATCTATCAGAAAGGAGAGAATAGGAGAAGGGAGGAAAGAAGAGGAGAGAGGAGGGGTCACCCCGTCGCTGTTGTGCAATCTTTGAATCAATTACACACAAGAATCCTTCGTGGGTTATCTAGGTGATCTATCTCCTATCTCCCTCCCTTCCCGTCACCACACCGCATGATGCTTCACCCATCATCTGACCGTCAAATCGTGGATTTCTGTACCAATAGCCTCAAATTGCTTCTAGAACGTTGCTTCTAAAGGGCTTGGCTTGCCCCCCACGCGCAAACCGACCCCACGTTCCTCCCTGCCCCGACCCCTGTACCGGCAGTATCCATGCGAGGGGGGCACATGCTTTCGACCTACTCGATTTGAAGCTATAGCCACACAAACTCCTCTTCCTTGCTCTTGTCTAGATTAGCTTTCTGGGGGATCATATGCATGTCTTAGATTGCCCCCACCACTTTGGACGAGACTAGGTGCTTTCTAGAAAGTACATCGTGAATTTTTGCTATGGCATATGACCTTGCGTAGTAAGCTTGTGGTACTCGAAGGTTGAATAGCCTTCCCCACAATTGAGCGAGTTCGATTTTAACTCAACTTGCCTATTTCTACGTCCTCCCGTACACTTCACGGAGCACTGAAAGGCTGATGGATTAAGCCGGATGGCATTTTCAAAGCTCATCTATACCGGTGCCATAATAATCATAGTGGCACAGAAATCTTTAAGAGTGGGAGATTGTAAATAATCCGTTAACACTGCGCCCGAAATGGGAATCCACTGGCTATCTATAAACGCGTATCGCTAACCTGGTGAAGTAATTTTTCAAAACCTTTCTAAACAACCCGTAAACTAAAAGTCACAAAGTAGAGACACGATAACGTGAATCTATGTGAGAGTGTAACCACCATCAACTCTCAGGTCTGCCCACCATGATTAGCAGAGATCATCAAAGGAATTATGAATGTATAACTACTTACCTGCTCCAGTCACATATGATGCGGCATCAGAAGACAGATAGGTGACCGCACCCATCAAATCTTCAGGTTGACCCATCTTACCCTGGGGAATAAGGGAGGTCCATTGTCTCTTGAGGTCTGGGTTCTCGTCGAGGATCTTCTTGGTCCTGAATTATCTTTTGTTAGCAGAGTTTACTATCTTCATGGGTGACTGGCACTTACAATGCTGTAAGCATGTAACCTGGAGAGATGACATTGACACGAATGCCAGCATGAGCCCACTCAACAGCCAAACTGGAGGCCAGATGTCTGACAGCTGCCTTTGCTGCGTTGTATGGTGCTTGCGGTTGGGGAACGTTGACAACGGCGCCGGACATGCTGCCAATGAAGACCATGGCTCCGGGTGACTTTCGCTCCATCAAGTGCTTAGCAACTGCAATTGCAAACAGGTATGTGCCATCCACGTTAACGCCCCAAAGCTTGCGTACTCGCTCAATAGGGTAGTTGATAGCTTCGAAGTTCTCGGTGAATCCGGCAGAAGTAACCAAGTTATCAATCTTGCCGTGGTCCTTGATGATCTCGGCGATGGAGGCCTCGACGGACTCTTGGGAGGAAACGTCGGCATAGTGTGCGGTGACCTTGGGGATCCTGAGAATTGATTAGCGAATGATTTGAAGAGTACAATGCTGTTTCATACTTGTCTGCTCCCGGGTTCTCTCTCTTGAAAGACTCCATAAGCTCAATAGCCTGCTTCTGCGCCTCCTCCTCTGTAGAAACCAGTTAGCATCCCTGGTTGCAAGCTGGTATTAAAACGTACTGTTGAGATCGACAATGGCGACGTCTGCTCCACTGATAACCATTGCTTGGCTCATGACAAGACCCAGACCTCTTGCGCCACCAGTGACAACGCCGACTCTGCCTTCTAGGGAGAAGGAGGCCAGAGTACGCTTGAAATGCAGACCACCTCGGCCTTGTACGGGGGTACTCGATGGCAGCTCTTGCTCGTCATACTCGACCTGGACGGACGAGTCGGTACGGGCGAATTTGCCCTCATGGTCCTCCTCTTTCTTCTCGTCCCGGCGGAGGGAAGAGGTGGCATGGATAGACCGGTTTAACGACAAAGGGAGGGAAGGGGTTGTGCGTGTTGCAACTGTGGATTGGGAGGCTCTGACAGCTCGAGCTGCCTGGCGGATCAATTGGGATCGAAACATGTTGGGCAAGTGTGAAGATGCAAAGCAAAGGTAAGAAGGTACAGGACAGGTCAGGTCGATCAAAGTCTGCAAAGAAAAGTTTGCAGGGTCGGGTTTGGGTTTGTTGTACAATCGATTTGTCTTTTTACAAAGACAGGTAGAGACAGACTAGGAGGAAGGAAGAGATTTCAAGGCAAGGTAAATTGAATTGTATGGAGTGGAATGAAATTCTAGAGGCGAAAAGGAGGTGTGAAGAAATTCTCAAGAAATTTGCTGTCTTGGTGTCCTGACTCCTGCTCTCCTACACCGCAGAGCTGCTCCTAACGTCATAGCACTCTAGGTAGCATCGTGAGGTTAGGAAGGGTGGATCTGCATATTTTACACCCGTAATACTGCTCAAAAGTGCTATTAAATGGAGACGTATTACTGTTATTGGCTACCACATCCATGTAGAGCCTTGCACTTTCCAAGTACCTAGGTACCTTATAGATAAAACCAACTAGTCTGCACGCCAAGTCGAAGTTTTCTTCCCCCTTCCCCCTCCCCTTCCCCTTCTTCCCCAGCAGCTGAGTTATTTCGGGAGATGATGCAGGGATCTTGGTATTCACTACGGGCAATCATACGGTGAGCTAGACGGCCACCCGGTGCAGCTTTGATCCGGCCGTGCACGAGGAGCCCTCTCTCTCATTATTGATTGGCTCGATTAGGCCTAAGTAACTTGGGTACTCCGAGTACACTGACCTTTGTTTCGGACTTTGACTTTGCCCCTCAGACGACAAGACATCCAATCTCACCAACCTCACCTCCAACAGCTCATCCTCGAATCTTCATCAAAAAGCTCAACCCTATTAACCACAACACCATCACCCCACCGGGTACTTGGCCCATCAACAATACCAGAATGCATTTCACTCAGCTAGGCGGCCTCCTGGCTCTCGCAGGAAGTTCCCGAGCCTTCCTACTCCCCCCACCAACCTCTTCCTCATCCGATAGCGTCGCTACCCTCCCTTTCGAAGACAACATCGCAACTGAAGGCAGGGTGATGGAATTGAACTGTCCCGGATGCCCTGTCGTCGTCACCGATATTGAGAACAGAGTCCATTTCACCGATGCCGAGAGCGTATTGAAGTTCAACCTTTCCGTGGCCCGCGAGGCTAACGATGGCGCCGACCAGCTCCTTCTGAACGGCCTCCCTATCTATCCTATCGATCCCCGCTCCAAGTCATTTATGACACCCCTGACAGCAGACCAGATGGTCAAGAATGCCGATAATACTTGGTCTTATGTTGCTACCCCTGCACTGGGTTACCAACTCAGCGTCAAGCATCCAGTGCAATCAGAAGATCAGCTTGACTTGGTTGCCATTCATATCGAGATTGTAGAAGTGGCCAATAAATTCGTCCAAGGAATCCCAAGCGTTGAGCTCAAATTACTCGAGACCCCGAGTGGAAAGCTCATGCTCGGAGATGCAGAAATCACACCCCCAAAGAGTGTGTTACCCGAGCCTACCGATGATAACAAGGAGTGCACAACCGTTGTCTGCAAATGGAGAGCAATCATCGCTGCGAAGCTTTCCAAATTCAAGGGTTGTGGTGGCAAGAACAAAAGCCGCCCGGGCGAAGTTGATGCAACACCTGCGCAGCACCATGGCGATCACAAACGTCCTCATGGTCGCCCTCATGGAGCACACCGACCATTCCGTCACCACCGTCCTAGACACTCTATCAGCCGCTTCTTCAGAGTTGTGGCTGTCCACGTTATGATTCCCGTGCTCATTGGTATCGTTGTTGGTATCACTGCAAGCCTGGTTGGAATGATCGTTGGAAACATTGTGATCTTTATGTGGAGGCTTCTATTCCGCCGCAACCAAGCACGATATGCGAAGGTTGAGCAGGTGGAATTTATTGAAGAGGCTGACGATGAGAACAAGGCTATCTTGGAGTCTCAGGGTCCGCCACCAACCTACACGGCGACTGATGAGAAGACGGTCGAATAACCGATAGAACTGTATTTTAGGTATTGGAATGGGATGGCACAATTACGGGGCTTTGTTGCCAGGGACGGTCATGGAGTATTTACGATGCGATAGGTCATCTGGACAAGGGACTGACAGATTGTTTTTCTTGGGCATGTACTTGAGCAATAGGCAGCGATCAATTTGATAGTGTGATTATATGAGTTCTGCGGTGATGAACAAACTTGTGACGAGACTTGAAATGATCAGATGGCGAATGTCTAACGTGGACTAGCTCTCTGAACAGTAGAACCTGACAATTAATGCTTCTCTAAAGTAACTATTGCTCCATCTTTAGAACCCAAGCCCTGCTCCATTTTCAAACGAATCCTCTTCGGGTAACTTTCCATGATAGACAACGCTACAGTCTTTTCAAATATAGAAGTGAAGTCGTCAGCCATCTCAGCTCGATATTTTAGCATTTTAACCCAAACAGCGCGAGCAAGCTCATTTCATTTCGTACGCTAAGCTACTGGTACTGTCCAGGAAACTAGACTTTCAGACTTGGTTGACCATAGTTAAGTTATTTCACGGGTCCGTAATGATTTATATTTGCCAATACTGTACTAGCTTTCTTTGCTATTTCCACACTACTGCACTTGACACTTAGGTATGCAACGAATTGCCTGTTAGTAAACAAATGGCACGAGCAAAGGCGAAAATGCAACTATTTATTCACATCGCATTCTCAAGCTATTTGTGATAATACACTCACGGGTATCATACAACCTAGGCTCTCCACTTTAGCAGTCTGATCCTGCCCCAAACTCCGAGACAAAAGATGTGGACACTGGTACAAATCCAAATAAATGGAAGTTGATATGAATTCACGATTTGGGGCTGCTGGCTGCGCTGCCAGCTCCCCTTTTCATAAGCCCCGCGAAGAAAGATTGCAGTGCTTCGTTCTGTGTCTTTGCATCGCCGGGTGCGGTGCTACCTGGGGATGTTGGCTCGGGAGTTTGGTAAGATTGGCGGTCCTGTATTCAGATTAGAAAAAGAGATTTCCTTCACATGATGGAGGGTGTAGATATATACCTTGAGTCTTTGCAACATGTCATCGGCATCGACCTGAATGCCACCCATGTTGAACTGGACGGGACCAATATGCTCGTTGACACGACCTTCATCAGCATGGCCCTCTTCGCCAGTCTCGTAACCGGAACCTGTTGCATGTCTTCCCGTTATTAAGCGGCTACTGTCCATGCCGGAAGAATCAGTGCCCTGTCTGATCTTATCGAGCACTGCCAGTTGGGTCGCAAGGAACGTTTGAGTATCCGAGCTTGTGATCTCGGGTATGAGACCTTCGTTTTCTTTAGATGTTGCTTGAAGAGCATCCAGTCGAGGGTCCCGGATCGTCTCTTCATAGGCTTCAACTGCGCCTCCTGATCGTTTGGATGATTCGAATTCTGTAGCTTCCCCATTGGTATTGCCGCTGGGTATAAGCTCAAATGATTCTTCGATATCAACGGACCATGCATTACTGATTGCTTCCACGTCGAAACCGTCTCGAAGCACTCTGATTTTACCCCAGGAATCCCAGTTTGGAGGTACCACCACCTTGTCACGGTCAATGACATTGTGTTTCAAAGGCTGGCGTTTCAATAGTGAGTGTATTCCAAGAGATGAGTGTATGAGACTTTGTAATGGACTTGTGACTGAGGGGATCGTGTAGATGAGGGATGCTCCGTCTAGTGTACTTGTCAGCTACGCAGTCCACCTCTCAATTCTGGAAACTTACGCTTCAGCAAAATCGTTCGCAGGAATTGTAAAATAAAGTCAAACTCTTCTTCTTTCCATGACCGTTCTTTCTCTAAACTCTCAATGCGATCGGACTACCATAAATGTTAGCAACAGTAGTATGTACTCAAGAAAAAAGCATCTTACATTTTGACAAACAACGCATACAGGTAGACCCAATGGTTCCTGCCATTCTCCGGGTCCTAAAGGCAAGCTTACATCGCCCTCGGAGGTACTGCTTGCTCCTACACCATCAAGGCTATTTCCCCCGCGACCTCTGTCTCGCCAACTCAACATGACTTCCTCCATCTTATCTTTGCAGGTATTGTCTAGAGAAACGAGCAACGTCCGTAAGAGTTGTACCCAGTCCCGCAGTTGCCTTAGCCAGAACCATGGCTGGGACCAATCGAGCAATATCACAACGAGAGTATTCGGAATAGTCTCAGGGGTAAGGAGGGGCTGTAAGAGAGGCGCGAAAGATGGCGAAGGGTCTGCGAGGAGATAGAGCGAGAGCCGGGCCAGAATGTCTATCCGGGTTTAGTTTGTAGCTCCAAATAGAGCTTCAATGGAGATCATACCCTCGTGGTCTGCATCCAGAACATCATGGTATGTGTAGCCTAAAGCAAAGTTGTTTGCAATGGGAGGTTGCTTGCTGCTCTGCCGGTCTGAGGACTTTCTTGTATCGTCGGCCGCCAGCGTTTCGAGAAACTCCCGCTGGGAATCCGTAGAACCTCCTGCCATGGGGTTAGCAGATGTAGCTTGAGGAGTTGTGGTTAACTTGCCTAAGACAAGTAGATTCTTCTCTGGTAATCGCTTGCCACTGGCTACACTATCAAGCATCGACGACCATATGTCCTTCTTCGCATCCGCACTCTTTGGTCTGTCATGATCGCTCGACGTGGAGACTGACGTGTATGTAGAGATTCTGTTGTTTGAGGAGGCCATGGTTCGCGTCTCAGGGGCGCGAGCTGAAAGCTCCCACAGCTCGTAATATAGGGCGGAGTTGAGACCCTAGCGTTCCGGCTTGTTGTCCTCCATAGATATCTGATTCTTGTGAAGCTGATCTTTCAAAAGGTGTGTTGGGCCTGTTTACATTTTAGTGACTTGTATGGGGAACCCGTTTAGAACTGGCGGATGAGTTCGCGCGCGAGGCGGGAACTTTTTTAGGTGATTCTTCAGCCTTGTGAGCCTCAACGTCTTACAACATCAACCACACATTGCGACAATGAACAGCATAAGGCAGATACAAGAGTTGAACAAGCGAGAGCTTGAAAGTGGAGTGTGAGTTATGTTCTCCTCCGCAATATCATATTCTGACGTTCTTAGCTCTCCAGAAGCATCCTGGCATACCGATTATCGCGACACTGCCTACATCTACATAGGAGGACTGCCCTTCGAACTCTCCGAAGGAGATGTAATTGCAATATTTTCCCAATTCGGGGAACCTACATACATCAACCTCGTGCGAGATAAAGAGACCGGCAAGTCTAAAGGGTTCGCATTTTTAAAATACGAAGATCAAAGGAGTACAGATCTTGCAGTCGATAACTTGGGCGGTGCCGTCATTATGGGAAGGACACTCAAGGTGGACCACACGCGGTACAAGAAGAAGGACGACGAACCGGATGAGGGTATCGACCTTGAAGATCAGTCGAGGCAGATTGAAGAGGATGAAGGCGAGGGTAGACGGAAGCGACGGCGGACCAGCGAGAGTGAGAGCGAAGAGGAGAGACCTATGATCAAGGAAGAGCGCGAGTTGGTCAAGCTCATGCAGGAGCATGACGACGACGATCCCATGAAGACATTTCTCGTACAGGAGAAAAAGGAAGAGGTGAGTATGGCATTGGCGAAGCTGAAAGACGGGAATCGGTCAGAGCGCAAACACAGACATCATCGTCACCATCACAAGTCACGGCCAAAGGATGAGGGAGAAAGGGATCGTGATAGCCGACGTTCACGTCACCGGAAAGATGGCCATAGAAGCAGGAGATCGCATTCCAGGGATTGAGAAATTAATTTTCTTATACCAAAGTGTCATGCCCAAAACGTTGTCAACGGAGGCAGAAACGCTGACCCAGAAGAGCTGTAAAATCAGTCATTGTATCCTAGCATTCTTTATGTAGAAAAGCGTCAAGCTTCCCAGGAAATGCACCCAATCTTTCTACCCTTTACACCTTGATGATCCCCATACGCCACGCTAAATAGCATTCAAACACCCAGAAGACCTAACTAATGCCGAGATATCTCTTCCAACCATCCCGTACACAATATCTCTTTCCATCTTCACCCTCAGCAATGATGAACTTTTCCCACCTGCCATCTCGCCCGGCTCCAAGGACAACGAGGCTGTGATCACTAGTCCATCCTATGACACCTTTGGGTGGTCTGAAGCCTGAATCAGCTGGTGAGTTGAGAGGCGTGGAGCTTCCGATATTTGGTTCGTCGCCAATTTCAAAGTGAGCAGAAGCAAAGGAGTAAACATCTGAGAATACTCTAGGTAGCAACGGGATACGACCTAGGATTCCCCATTTCTGACTCGTTTCTGCATCACTGAGAGCGGCGCTTCCCCCACCTTGGGACGTCAATCGTCGAGTGGCATTGCTGGCATCCGCTCTCGGTGGTTTGGACGGATGTGGAATATCGAATATATGGAGAGTGGATTTGTCTGATGTGACTGCAAGTAGTTGCCCCGAGGGAGCGATAGACAGAGAGTATATAGTAGCATGATCAACCCCACGCCGAAGTTCAGCTATCCGGGCACAGTTACTCGTCGCAAAAACGCGAACTAGCGTACCCTGAAGACGATTTAGCAAATTATCAAGCTATGTCAATATATATCTTACCGTTTCGCTCGCTGTGGCCAAAACCTCACCGTCACGACTGATGTCTATTGCTCTCAGAGCAGACCCATGAGCGGGTATAATGCTGACATTCCCAGTTGACAACTCAACCAACTGCACTTGTCCAGGAGTTCGACCTGGGAATATCAAAATCTTTGGAGTCAAACAACATAGACCTAGAGGGTTGTCGGCCGTTTCGAAGACAGCCCAGAGTTCAGGCGAGATTTGGAATTTGTAGACGCGGATGCTGTTCTGAAGGGCAACAACGATATGAGTTTTTGAGAGTTTGACGCCTCGAACGGTTGCAAGGAGCGGTATTTGTATTGAGACCTTCTGCTTAGCATCATCCCATATGATAACCTTTCTACGATTAGCGCGGGTCCATCGGAAGCTCCCACTTCATCACAAACTTTGTTTTGAGGAAACTTGGGTTGTTTCCCGCCTCCTATGAGTGCAATAAAGTTGGTTTTCCCAAGCATTGCAGCTGCGCCAATTCCGGCATTGAAGTCTATAATGATTCAATATGTGCCTCGCAAACTGAGGGGAGTTGGAACCTACCTCGAGAGTAGAGGAGATTGCATGGCTCTGAATTAAAGACTAGAACAGAATATCAGTTTCTGTATGTACTTTGGTTGGGAGGAGGGGGAAATCTACTGCAAAAACCAGTATCGAGACCAATAACGAAGCAGCTGGCGTCTTGGTTGAAGGAGGCTGACAAGGCTACAGGGTTGTTTGAGCTCTCGATAGCGGGGCGAGTATTCATGGCTGCAGGATGGCACTGAAATATGCGAGTAAAAGTCGAAAGCCAGATGCAGGGAATGTTCGGGAGATGCTACAGTAATATGCGCATAATGTTGATGTTATTGTTACTTACGCCGTGACTTGGTCATCCTACCTGAGAAAGGAATGGAACAGAGTCAGAGACGGCAGCTATCAGTGAAGGCGTTGGGCGTCGGTCCATGTGCCCTGACCCCTGGCCTGAGCTCTCCCGCTAAAAACCCCTTCTCCGCATTTGCATGGAAGGGAGTGAGGTAGATTGCCTGCTATGAAAGTGGATATTCGTAGGTAGGTAGTTTAGATATGTTTGGTGAGAGCCAGAGCAATTCACCACTGCATAGGGAATTTAAATGAAATATCTACTCCGGAAATCCCTTGTATTACTTCGATAAAGCCATTCATTTCTCCTGTTCAGCCTTGTCTTTGCCTTGCCGCTACCACCCAAAGCGGTAAAGCGCTAAACCCCGGCTCTCCTTTGAACCACGAATTTCGACTAATTTTTGAGATTCTGCCCCTGAAGCGACGACCGACCGCAACCTCAACGTTCCCTCCCAAGCAACGCGACACAGCTTGTTTCCACCTCGCAAACACCCAACAACACTCCGCACCTCCGTCCAGTCGACCTTGACGATAGCATTGACCGTCAGCCCTATCGCCATTATGTCTTCTCCATTGAGCGCAGTATGTTATCCCAAACACTCCTTCTCCTCACCCCCTTTAGGACTTTCTGATTCAAGTGCCATCTGCCAGTACCATGCTGGGGTTTGATCTCTACACCCCGGAAACGTTAAGTATCAGTACTAACTTGTAGTTCCTTCGCAGATCAAGATCCGCCGGAAGAAGAATGTCAAGAAGGGTATCCAGTTCTGTCTGATGGTCTGCGGTGCATCGGGTACAGGTACGTTGGAGCCCATTCAGCGCTCGGCAGACTCAACATTAACCGCTGCAACCAGGACGGACTACCTTCGTGAACACACTGTGCGGAAAGAAGGTCCTTACAGCGAAAGATGCCGATGATGCGACGAATGCTCACCTCGAGGAAGGCGTGAGAATCAAGCCCGTCACCGTTGGTGCGCAATCCGAGCTCCAACACTGCTACGAAGAATGTGGTTGCTAATGAACTCCAGAATTAGAATTGGACGAGGAAGGAACCCGTATCTCTCTTACGATCGTTGATACCCCCGGCTTTGGAGACCAGATTGACAACGAAGCAAGGTATGACAAGCTCCATTGAAGCACACCGCTGGACATTTACTGACAATCTCAAAAGCTTCGGTGAAATTGTTGGATATCTTGAGCGACAATACGACGATATTCTTGCAGAGGAGTCTCGTATCAAGCGTAACCCCCGTTTCCGCGATAATCGTGTTCACGCTCTCCTTTACTTTATCACGCCTACCGGCCATGGGTAAGAGCTTCCACTCTGTTATAGTCATATTCAGAAATTGACACCTCTGCAGGCTCCGTGAACTGGATATCGAACTCATGAAGCGACTGTCCCCCCGTGTCAACGTCATTCCTGTTATTGGCAAAGCCGACTCCCTTACACCAGCTGAATTGGCTGAATCTAAGAAGCTTGTCATGGAGGATATTGAGCACTACCGCATCCCAGTTTACAACTTCCCATATGACATCGAGGAGGATGATGAGGACACAGTTGAAGAGAATGCTGAGCTCCGTGGCCTGATGCCGTTCGCAATTGTCGGCTCAGATGAGGTTGTTGAGATTGGGGGTCGCAAAGTTAGAGCACGACAATACCCATGGGGTGTTGTAGAAGTGGACAACCCAAGACACTCCGACTTCCTTGCTATTCGAAGCGCACTCCTCCACAGCCATTTGGCTGATTTGAAGGAGATCACACATGACTTCCTGTACGAGAACTACCGTACCGAGAAGCTTAGCAAGAGCGTTGAGGGTGGTGCTGGAGCGTAAGTGAACCCTGTAGCATTTGCACTGAACCCGCTAACATGATCCGTAAAGTGACTCTTCGATGAACCCCGAGGACCTGGCGTCTCAATCTGTCCGTCTAAAGGAGGAACAGCTTCGTCGCGAGGAGGAGAAGCTCCGCGAAATTGAGGTCAAGGTTCAGAGGGAGATCAATGAGAAGCGACAAGAGTTGTTGGCTCGCGAGAGTCAGCTCAAGGAGATTGAAGCCAGAATGCACCGAGAGCAAACCGCACAGTTGGAAGCTGCGAATGGTACTGCCGCCTCCGCCGAGCCAGAGGCTTAAGGGAGATGTTTGTTTTGTATTTTGCAGAGGGTCGTACCTATACCTATCGAAGACCAGTTGGTTTCGACCACACCTTTCGATTGCCATTTACGTCGTCGATGGGGTTTTGGAGCTGGGGTATTAATCTTTTGCGGGTCGTTGACGGCATTTGCAAAAACTTCTGGCTTTGAAAAGCTAATTATGTGTTTTCTTACCATCTTCTAATGCACAATTGAATCATTACGTTTTTTTAAAATTATATGCTACAGTCTGGATGCTTTCGATAGGGCTTTTTGTAGTTTAAGCTTGACATGTGAGGCTTTAGCTGGGTATGTCAAGGCAGGTGACCTAGTGGTTAGATGAAGCATGGTCTACTTCGGTCAGAATCCTCAAAGCTAGCCCACTACCTACCTTTGTTCACTAATCATTCAAATAGATTTCCATGTCTACGAATAATGTGCAGTTGGTGAAATGGATGATCCAGCGGAAGAAAAGAACGAGAATAGTTGACCAACACTTGACTTATTCATGCACCGTAGCTGTAACAGTAAATCCAATTAATGACAAACTGTATAATGAAAGGTTCACAATCACCAAAATTAGAGATACCAATTCTAAATAGTGAGTGCTCTCTTTGTATTTGTGTCCCACCTTACTAGCGTCTACAAACAAAGTTGCTACTAGCACGCCACCTGATCCGAGCTAAACATCATCATCGTTGCTTGAAGGCCTGACCTGATCCTGATCCTTCTGGATCCTTCCAACTCGCAATACAACAATCACCAACGAACAGATATCGCACTTCTTTCAAAGTATTCGCACTTACAGAAGCAGACAAGATGTCTACGAATACCAAATACACAGCTACTGCGCAGCGTGACTCCCTGGACGACACGGCGCACTACTCCCAGGCCCCGCCATCGTACGCCGATGAACCATCCGCGTCCGCAGATGCTGCGCTCCTAGGAGGAGGAGCCCCAAGAAGCAGCGAGGACAATATTCCAGATGATTTCAAGGTACGGATAGGTGTTCACCTTCCTGGTTGTTATAGCTAATGTTGGTATAGTTCGGCGGTTCTGTTGCGGAGGCGACTATTGATATCCGGATGGCATTTGTGAGGAAGGTGTATGCTATTCTGTGAGTACACCTGCATAGTTTCGTTTCCCGTGCGCCGGCTTTCGTTGAGTGGTTCTAACACGATATGCAGTACTGTCCAACTTGTGGCCACAGCGATCTTGAGCTCTCTCTCGTTCTTCAGTGTTGCGTACAAGGACTGGATTCAGAGCAATCAGTGGATGATGTGGGTTTCGGTATGATACAATCTCCCAAGACACTCTATTCGCATGCTAATAGGTGGATAGCTTTTCGGAGCCATAGGTTTCATGCTCTTGACGTATTGGAAGCGAAAGTCCTATCCTACGAATCTTCTCTTCCTAAGCGGCTTTACTGCCCTTGAAGCCTACTCCGTATCCGTTATCGTATCGTTCTATCAATCTCGCATCGTACTCCAGGCAGTCCTCCTCACAGCGGGTATCTTCATTGCCTTGACGCTGTTCGCATGCCAAACGAAATACGACTTTACGTCATGGATGCCATACTTGTTCGGTGGTCTATGGGGTTTAATCCTGTTTGGATTCATGGCTATGTTCTTCCGCGGTAACACCTGGGTTGAGCTTGCATATTCGGGGATTGCAGCCTTGATATTCTCTGGTTACATTCTCGTTGATACACAACTCATCATGAGACATTATCACGTCGAGGAGGAAATTGCTGCTGCAATCAGTCTGTACCTTGACATCATCAACTTGTTCCTCGCTATTCTGAGGATTCTCAATAGCTCCCAGAACAACTAAGCTTATGTCTCTACTGGACAGTACGCTGTTCTACGGGAAGGGCGTGTGGCTTTGCCGGTCAATTTTCTTTGTCATCCATACTTTGGCGTTGTTATATTAAGGAAACGGAAATTGGAAATTAGCATGAATTGGGCACTGGGATGGACTTTCTGTTAGTTTAGTTTGATTTTCAATCAGTAAATGAAAACCAAATTAACAGTGAAGGGATTAGTAATAGGAATATCATGTATCAACTTGTAAAGCGCTATAGCACCAAGTAAGCAAGCAATTTTGCACTACTTATTAACTGGATAAGTAAGTTTACAGACTACAGGTGATCACAAATAGCCAAACGATGGACAATTACTTGGCTCTTTAAAGACGGACGTTTAGCTATCAATTGACCATCAAATCGTCCTAGCAAAATCGTCCAAGCAAAACCATTCAGGTACTTTGAACAATTAAGAATACTGTTACGACGGTTGTAGGGCTGTAGAATGAAAGCAAGCCAGATCTGGCATCATAACCTTGAGCTAGGAATACTGGAAGTCCGGAAAGTACAAAAAGAGGAATCGGGCCAAGCTTCTTGACCAATCAACGCTCTATGAATACTAATATCAGGGATTCCGGAAATACGATATACGAAGAGAAAAGTTCCTACAAGTAGGCAGCCTACTTACAAGTTAGCTAATTCTGTTTCCTGAAGAGATAAACAATTTGGCAGGATTTCACATATCAACGTCTCCATATCAAAAGGAGGGGTCGAGGTCGAGGTCGAGGACTCGGGGGTCTTTCATTAGGACGGGCGGCGCTACCTAGCACGCTACGGGACATGGCTAGCCTAGACATGGCGAAACCAGGGGTTTTGGCCCTGAAACGTGGTAAAATCGCCGCAAGACTTTGTTGAATGGAGAATACTCGAGTATAAAACTGGTGTCACCATATGGTAAGGTAAGCTTTCGTTCCTGCAGGTGTTCACCTCTCATCGCGAGGTCGATGTACATAAACAAATAAATATATATACTCGAGTCAAGTATTCACTCAACATATGATAAAATAATACTACCGGTATCTGCGCACGATCAGATCATCCCTCGTGCAGCAGCGGGCGCCTGCCTGCCTGATAAAAAGGACAAACCTTGCCGTGCGTGCCCACTGACTGCCAAGTGGATTGAGAGCGGTGAAGCTTCCTTCTCCAGAACGGAAAATCGAAACACGGAACACCTCCACAGCCAAGTCCCCTCCACATTCGTTCCTACGTCCCCCCGACGTTGTATTTCCTAGTACGGAGTATTTATGACGGCCCCTTTCCACATATAGAGCTGATAATTCGAGACCTCCTCTTTTCTCTCCTCAATTGGCCCCTATTCCATTCGTTGCTTCTCTTTTCCCCCCGTTGAGGAGACGCCAACACCATGAACGGCCGTCCACCAACGACTGCGACTCCGGATGCAAAGGTTGAGCCTGCGCCGGAATGGTCGTATCAAAATGACAGTATTAGCGGAATTGGGGAGAAGCTCAACACAGAGACTTCCTTGGGGCATCCAGCAGCTCCCACAATGCTCCCCCACAGACGGGCGAAAAGGAAAGTTGATGGGCCTCTCGAGATATTTTGCGGATTTATTACAGAGCATCAGATTGGTATATTAAATATGCCCCTCCAACAAGCACGAGCAATGACTGATTGAAATTAGGACTCGCTGTCAATCTGTTGACGTTGTTGTCCTTGACACATCTCTGCTTTCCCCGAGCTCGAAGGCACACCCGCAAATTCTTCGAACTCTCCTATCTCAACTTCGAATCTGGCGAATACTGCGCCGGGTGGAACGATGCTTGGATGGTCTTCTTTTGGATCACTGTGTTCACCGGTCTTCGCGCCGCCGTCATTGATCATATCTTAATCCCCTTTGCCAAGAAGGGTGGAGTCAAGACGGCCAGGGACCAGACGAGATTTGCTGAGCAGGCTTGGCTTCTGGTGTATTATACGATTTTCTGGCCGCTGGGAATGGTAAGCAGCCGAGTGCTTGATCACGGTATGGGCTTGTTGCTGACAGTCGATTAGTACATCCTGGTTAGATCTGATTACTGGCTCAACCTGAAGCACCTTTGGACTAATTGGCCGAACCGGGAAATGGAAGGCCTATCGAAATGGTATATTCTCGTACAGTACGCTTTTTGGCTTCAGCAGATCATGGTTATCAACATTGAGGAGCGGAGAAAGGACCATTGGCAGATGTTCACGCATCACATTGTGACGACTGGATTAATATTCACAAGTTACGGGTACCACCAAACGAAAGTGGCCAATCTCATCCTCTGCATTATGGATGTTGTAGACATTTTCCTTGCAGTAAGCTTTCTCTATCCTATCATTTCCCTCCTCCAAGACTAAACAAAAGTTACAGGTCGCAAAATGCTTCAAGTACATGAATTTTACCTGGATATGCGACGTCTTATTTGGCGTCTTCATGCTATCCTGGGTAGCTTGCCGACACGTTGCATACCTTCTGATATGCTACTCGGTCTGGGCCGACATTCCAGAAACCATTTCCTACGGCTGCTACCGCGGCAAGAAGGGCGCTATAGAAGGACCTTTTCCACCACCTGACAGGTTCGGGCATCTCCTCGAACCATTTCAGGATCCTGAGGGCATCGTATGCTGGAACGATAACATTAAATGGGGATTCTTGAGCGCGCTCCTTTTCCTCCAGGGCATCACTATCTTGTGGTTTGGGTTAATCTTGCGAGTTGCTGTTCGGGTATTGCAAGGGGGTGATGCAGATGATGTCAGAAGCGACGATGGAGGGGACGAGGATCTCGAATATGAGGATGATGAAATCTCTCCATTCGAGGCAGTGGAGGAAGCAGTACTGCTTCCTTACGAGGAAGAAGTTGGCGTGGAATCCATCAACCTCAAAGGACGTACATCCAACGCTTCTCGGTATAAGAAGACGCCGAGCAGCTCCAGCAGTGTCAGTTTACCGGGGCACAGCGACAGGAAGGAGTTATTGGGCCGTATTGGTTGCGATAAACCCGTTTGAGAGGGTAATGAAATTACTTTTGGGACTTGGGTTTTCAATGGCGTGAGTTCGGGTTCTGGTCTGGTCTGCAAGTGATGAGGGATGATTGAGCACTGCATACAGATACAGTAGACCAAAAAGTTATGGCATTTTCTTCTTTATACGTTACATACCCTTCCTAGTCATCAGTCAGGCATTCATCGGTATTCTCTAGGTGCTGGAAACCATTTCCTACGTATCTTGTCCATTCATTCATTTGAATGACAAGAGATCTTTTCCTGGGAGAAGAGGCGAGGGGGACTTTGGTACCTAGGGATTTCGGGAGGTCATCATCAGCGTTTTATACCATATCTGTGTGTTTATGTCACTCACGCAGTAATGAATGAATTGCTTCAATCTACATACATGTCTACTCCTATTCCCACTCCCGCGTTCTAGCCCCATGACCCCAAGATCTGAACCTTCTAAGATGCAGCCTACTGTGTGCTGTATTTATGTTGGTCCCAATTCCATCACACCACAAGATTCTACATGCCGACCAATCACATCACATCACATCTCTGCCCCGAAGCCCACGCACCCACCTTATCCACGCTCCTCACCTACCTTCTCGATTGGGGTTTTGCTTCCCCTTCCCTCTCATATACTGTATGCCCATCCTGGGTTTTGCGTAGAAAGAATAGTATACGTGTTATACGTGCGTGGTTGTCGCACTGCAGTGCAGTGATTACAAAGCGGTGAGTAAGTAAGGTACGCGGGATTTTGGTTTAAGTTTAAATGGATGACGGATATTGATGTTGGTAGTCGGTAAGGTAGGAAAGACACGGATGGGGCTCTGGTATCCATGGATAAGTCATTGTACAGTACCGGAGATACATACCTATAGGCTATAGCTTGGAGACATAAAAGGTAGTGCTACTGATTAATTGATCGATCGATTGGATAATGGCTTTCCTTTTCCCTGAACAGACGATGCTGGAGTTCAGGCCGTGGTGGAAGGGGAAAGTGGGAGAGGACTGCGGTTTGTTGACCGCATTGTCTGGAGATAGAACCAGGGCAATTGTCTGTAGTTTTCGTCACTCGGTCATTCATGATAGCTGTCTGTCTGGCTGTCTGTCAGCCTGTCCTATCGGTACTGTATCAGACTTGCCGCTACAGGTATACAGAGACGAAAGAAGAACGCTAGGCTAGTACAAGCATGCTCGAGAATCTTTCCGTCACATAAATAGTCAAGGGAGCGCACATTCCCTCCCTGCTTCAATCACGCAACAGAAGCCAGATATGCCGCTTTCCATTGTGTCCAAGAAAGCAAGGCAAAGCAGTATCATTTTCGAAAGTTTGGGGATTTCCCTGAATTGTAAAACGCCCGCTGCGTTGCTATGTGACATACATACGGCCTCTTGTGGATATTGAAAACGTTAAAAGTAAAAAGGGTAGGTAGGTAGAGAACAAGAGGCAAAGGAAAAAAAAACCCAATCGTATCACATTGACTTATTACATAACTCCGCCCACTCCGTTGTTTACCAGGCCAAGCCATTGTTTTCTGTCCCTAGTGTCCCAATTCCGTCAAGGGGGATCAAACAATCAAATCCTAAAGCCAGCGTCCTTCATTCGTCATCTTCCTATAACAAAATCAAGTAATTCGAAGGCGCAATCCCGGTATCTCCACTTTCTTTCTTCGCTTGCCACCATCTTCCGCTGACGTCTGATACTTCTAATATCTCGTGTTTCGAGAAAGATATTTCGTTTGCATCGTCGGGATTAGCCTCGTATGAGTAGATGGCCTTCGCTCGGTATGGGTATTCTGTCGGCGCCACTACATCTCCCAGTGTAGGTTCACTGTTCATCGGCGCGCTTGTGTTGAGATTGCTCGCTGTTGTTGGTCCTTGGCCGAACCTTGGTGTCGAAGAGCCGCGCTCTGCTCCTGCTGCTCCTCCCGGGAATCCCGCTACAGGGGATGATGTCTCGAAGCCACCAAGTTGAGCAGATGTATACATCTGTGGTGGCACGTTGGAAGAGACGGATGTATCAGGGCGACCTCCTGTGTAACCATTGGTCATTGGTCTTCCACCTTGCGAAGCCCTGTGATCCTTGTGTAAGGCGAACGAGTCAAGATATGCGCGGGGTACGGCAGAGGGTGTCGATCCAAAGTAGAAGATCCAGATAATCTGTCGGGGTCAGCTTGTAATTCAACACTTCACAATAGAGATCCATACATTCACCATGGAAAGTAGAATGTGTCCAGCGGCCGCTGCTTCTTTTGCACCGTTTGGTGAATAGATCAATGAGTTGACCGAAGAGCTTGTCAACACGAGGCCACAGGCAAGATACCCCACGATGGCTACGTGATATGTTTGGACCGTATCCGACGCAATTACCACAAATACCGCTACAATGCAACATAACATATACGCAATTGAGAACCAAGAATAGTTGGGAAAGTCATGGTGAGTAGTCGCGATTACTGAGCCGACGAATGCGATGAACCATGCGAGCTGTTTACAGTACACGTTAGCAAGAGTTGTCTTCTCAATCTTCCTGTGCGGCACAGCAGCTCTGTTGGATAGATATCACCAACTCACCAGTGCGATTGAGACTGTCGCCAGCGCAAAAGGGTCCCCCAGTATATTGTCCATGCTCATGGTCCTCATCCCGCTTGCCCGTCGACCTTTACTATCCATTCCCCCGTTCATTTTGCGGAGAGATGGCGAATGAAGCGATCCGTAAGGTGGCATAGATGGAATGGAAGTGGAGGGGGTTCGGTCCTCGAGGTAATTAAAACGGATTAGGGGTGTGAATTAGGAGATTGCGAAAAGAGCAGTCGATTCAATCGACTGATCTTGGTATCTTGATACTCGTGCGTATCGATACTGGAAAGGCGAAAGATATACGAGGCGAAATTGTGGTAGAACCGTGCAACGCGTTTCAGGTGGAGATGGCTGGCGGCAACCCTTACTCAGCGGCGAAAGGCGCGGGCGAGAATCGAGGATGGCGATGTTTAAAAAATACCAGACTCAATCAATCAATCAATCAATCAATCAATCAATTAATCAATCGTCGCGTTGTCGCTATATTGGTGGCAGCGCAGTGCAGCGCAGGGAAGCCGACGACTGACTTGGACCAGCCCGGAAAGGGGAAGACGGAGGATGGAATGGAAATGAAAATGAAAGGGGGAAATGGATTGAAAGAGTGTCGGGTCGAAGTGGTGGAGGAGGTGGAGGAGGAGGAGGAGGAGGAGAGGCAAGAGAATGTGAGACGTCGAGAGCGAGAGTCGAGGTCGAAGATGTGTTTGAGCGGAAGGGATCGACCAGTGGGTTGAGTGGTCGAGATAATGCGGTGCAGATGGGGAAGTGAAGGAAGGATTTAGGAGGAAGATTAGTGTTGGGGGCGCTCGCTGGCCTGTTCGGGGGGTGTGGGTTACGGGGTTTGTTGGCGCGTGAAAGCGCGGCAGCAAGATTAGATAGATGTGTATTTGTTTCGACGAGGAGAACAAGCACTCTGACCCGGGTCAGATGCTTCTCACTATTGAGATCTCGTGAAGCGTGTGTGTGTGTGGTGTTTGCATCGAGAGAAGTAAGTGATCTAGTCCAGCTGGTGAGGAGAGGAGAGGAGAGGAGAGGAGAGAATCATCTGGGGATGCAGGCAGTGCAGGAAGAAGATGGCTCGATCCAGTTGGTGCGTTCGTCGCCGTTACAAGAAGAGATGCAGGGCGAGAAGGGACTGGTACTGGTGGTGTTATGGTACCTCAGGGCCAGGCTCAGGTACCCTTAGGGTACCTATAGCCTATAGCCTATAGCCTATAGCCTCCGTAATGGTGGGGTGCCGTTCTGGCGCTGCTGTTTGTTCGACCACTCGGGGCTTTTCTTGACCGCGTCGCCCCTGACCAAATCCACGATTCCACCCGTGTTTCAGCAAAAGACTCCAGTATTACTCGTTGTGCGGCACTGGTGGAATGCCGTGATGCTTCTTTTCTGTGATTGGCGCTGGACGCTTGTTTGAGTCTTGGTTGCAGTGCAGTGTCAAGCAAACACTGGATTGTGTGGCAGGACTTCTTTGATGTTTCTCCCGGGAGGACAAGGCGCGGCTCGTTGGGAAGAAAGGCCAGCCGTTCCGTTCATGTCTATGCTTTCCTGGGGTCCCGAATCCCGATGGCTACTTTGGGGCTTTATATACGTATGGTGTGCTACTGTACCTGAATGATCGACGGCATCTTCCAAAGTCTGGTCCTTTTTGTGGATAGAGATGGCGACAAGCTGGCGTGGCAGAACAAAGGGACGGCGCGCTGTGAGTGGAGACTCAAAGGGTCTACACGACAGTGGCTAAAAGCACCCCGCAATGCGGCAACAGAGCCAAGTAACAATTTATTATGCCACGACGTTGAGAAATTCAACACTACGACTAGCTGAATTAATACTGAAGCTGGCGAGAGCTCACGAGGGAAACAGGTTTGATTGGCAAGTATAAGAGTGGCGATATGCCAAGGGCGTTTTTGATAAGAATATCTCAAACGCCAAAAGGACTACCACAAAACCCCTGATATCATCTGCAAATAATGCCACCTTGCATTGATATGAAGTTCCGCTATGTCATAGAAGCTTGGATTATGCAGAGACTCCGCCATTATGTCTCCCATATGATGGTCTCCTCCTGAGACGCGGATCAGACAACTTTTATGCTCTCCGTTCAGCCTCAAGTATCACTCTAATGCTCGAGCTCATCGGAAACAAAACCTCTCCCATCAAACGTCCAAAACGATAGCCGTGGATGGCCTGGTAATGATCTCGTGGCCCGTATCGAAGCTTGTTTCTGTCGTCCACCTTGTTTCGATGTTGGTAAATGCCGATCGGGAGCACTTGAGGCTCAGCCTGTCTATACTGGGATTCAAACCTTGTATGAATGATTTGTAGCTCCAAGAAACGCACAACCAATCCCTCAGATCATATCGTCATCCAGCCGTTTTGCTAATGTAGCACGTCTGACCTTTCGCTCCACCTGGTCAACTCTTCCCTCCAGTTCTGCCCAGCTATCTCCAGCACCCAGAATATCCATCGTATACCACCGTTGAATCACAGCCGCGCTTCTTTCTCGTAGCTCTGCAATATCTGCACCCTGCGCCGCTTGAAGAGCCCCAACCTTTGCGATCCTCGGTTGAAGATCAATGAGCTGAGCTGAGAGCTCTGTGGGTGGGATCGGCACGTCAAGTATGGAGGTCAAACGAGATGCGGTTGATGGGTAGGAGCTGGCAGAAGCTAGAATTATAGCCAGAATGCTGGAGGTGTCCAAAGTTGTTGGCAAGTCATCGGGCTTGATGGTCTGGAATAGGTCTGGATATCGCGAGTCTATCAAGTATGAGTAATTGATGGCAGACATCAAGCTGCAGGGAGACTTACGCAGCTTCAAGAGGTCCTGTATAACTCTTGATTTTGACGCGAGCTGGTGTAGAGAATGCTCCAGTTGCCCCAGGCGTGTGACGGCAGAGGTCTTGCTGGTAGTACTTGTAGCCTCCCCAACACGTCCGCAAATGGCATACTCAACGCGCCGAAGCCGGGCTTCGAGCAGATCGATTGTCTCTATGGCTGTCTTGTCGAAGGTGTTTTCCATGATTCTGGTTGTACACGAGATTCATGCTTCCCCAAGTAGACGAGATGGTACTGGACGTACTTCCATCTGGAGAAAAGGCGTGGCGTTGCGCTTGGCGGCAAGGCTGAACCCCGGAAATACCCCCGGACCGGCATACATACTGTAATTGGCCCAACGGTTTGCAACAACGTGTGTGACCTATTTTCACCTCAGTAATTAAGTGATCTGAGTGCACAATCTGCTTCTCGACACTGCACAAGTTCACCAGCCCAGCTCTCATTTCCTGACCTCACTATCGACGGGGCTAGACAGGTCAAGCATTTTTATTTCCAACAACTCCGTACGGTCGCGAGCTTGCGCTGCGCAGCATGAGTGATAATCCTGCGCCACTATTCGTATCCTGATATCTGTCCTGGTTCAGAGCTCTCCCCTCCAGCACAACCACGATACTATACTCGAAACACATTCTACATCACGAGCTCAAATCCCAAGATGTCTTCATATTCTGCCATAGGAAGTAGCAGCGCCCACTCATCCGAGTCGGGAAGGGGAAGGAGGAGGCGCAAGGCGAAAGACAGCAACTTCACGGGCCAGGCTTCATGGATCAGCAGCAATATCAATCTTCTCAATACCATTGTTGGCGCTGGCACTCTTGCCATGCCACTTGCCATGTCCCACATGGGCATTCTGCTTGGGACTTTGGTCATAGTGTGGTCAGGCATGACGGCCGCCTTTGGGTTATATCTGCAATCCCGATGCGCGCGCTACTTGGATCGCGGATCGTCATCTTTCTTCGCCCTGTCCCAGATCACATATCCGAATGCCGCAGTGGTTTTTGATGCTGCTATTGCTATCAAGTGTTTTGGGGTTGGTGTGAGCTACTTGATTATCATTGGAGATCTCATGCCAGGTGTTGTAAGGGGTTTCAATGAAGCTGCAGATAATATCCCATTCATGGTTGATAGACACTTCTGGGTTACTGTTTTCATGTCAGTACCCCATTTCCTCGTCAATTTCTGGTCACTCACATCATTCATAGGCTTGTTGTTATCCCACTTTCGTTCTTGCGCCGGCTAGACTCGTTGAAGTACACCAGTATCATAGCTCTCATATCTATAAGCTACCTTGTCGTCCTGGTAGTTTTCCACTTCGTCAAAGGTGACACAATGGCAGACAGAGGCGTTATTCGAGTATTGAAATGGGCAGGACCAGTACAGACCCTACAAAGTTTCCCAGTCATTGTGTTTGCGTATACATGCCACCAGAACGTAAGAAAAGTCCCTATATACTAATGACTATTTGCTAAAAGAAAATCAGATGTTTTCCATCTTAAATGAAATCTCAGATAACTCCCACAGACAGTAAGTTCTCCCTCACCTGTGTCATCTAGCACCTCCTAACACAATCTACCTCCAGAACAACCAGTGTCATATTTGCAAGCATTGGCTCTGCTGCCTCAGTCTACGTCCTAGTTGCCATTACTGGCTACTTATCGTTTGGAAATAGTGTTGCCGGAAACATTGTTGGAATGTGTGAGTATAGCTACCAATATATTGTAGAATCTGTCTGACATATATAGACATCCCTTCGATCGCTTCAACAATTGCCAAGGCCGCTATTGTCGTCCTTGTCATGTTTTCCTACCCACTTCAAGTACATCCATGCAGAGCTTCTATTGATGCTGCTTTGAAGTGGAGGCCAAATAGCTTAAAAGGGTCAAGAAATTCGCCCAACTCTTCACCAGCACGAACTGTGCCTTTACTTGCAAATTCTTCAGGTCAACCGGCAGCACGAAATGACCAGATTAGTGAACTTCGTTTCGCTCTCATCACGACTGCGATCGTCATTCTCAGCTACATCGCTGCGATGACCGTTTCATCTTTCGACAAAGTGCTCGCGTACGTTGGAAGCACTGGAAGTACGAGCATTAGCTTTATTCTTCCGGGTTTGTTCTACTACAAGATCTCCGCCCCGGATTCAATACACCACCAGCGACTGACGAAGGAGGATGATGATGAGCAAAGTGGCTCCGACGAAGAGGATGGATATGGAGGGCAACGCGGAGGCGCACCTCATTGGCGCAAGACGATATTACGAAAACTTTCGCTTGCATTGGCGATTTATGGCATTTTCGTTATGATTCTATGCTTGGGGACAAACCTGTTTTTTGAAGGGGGTGGAGGGCATTAAATTCTACAATTTGAGTTTCAGCATTGGGTAGAGCGTAGGGAAAGGCGTTTAGTTGATTTTGCATCACGGTATAGGATGGGATGAGTTTCGATAGCGAGATCTTGTTTTGTAGAAATCAGACTTGTATATAGAAAGTTATATTGGACATAAACTATTAAACTGTTTTCATTAGAGTGCTGTTTAGAACGAGTTATAAGCTTCAGAACTATGGTATATAAGCCATTCAAACAACTTAAGTCCCCGGGAGAATTCCATTGTCATTTTACAACCCCTTCATTTTGATAAAATCAAGTATTAGAAGTTTTCCTTCATACTTGATCAAATGATCACTAGAAGCCCAACACTGCAATTTCTCTGAATGATCAAAATGTGGTATATTGACACTTTTCTACATTCAAGTAACCACAAAACGCCGGCCTTGTACACATACACACACATACAAACGTCCCTATAGAACGACAAGACTAAACGCCACTCATGCAAAACCACTTCAACCCTCCATCCTGATCACTATACAACCGCGTTCACTCCCTTATCCGCGCTCACACTCGCCTCCGGTATGATGCTCGCTGCCGTCGCAGGTGTGGGCGTGGCCGAGGGTCGGTATTTAGGGATTAGCAATCCAGCCTACAACACACCAATCAGCCCAGCACAGCACAGCATATCACTTTCCCCCTGAGATTGAAACTATACAGCAGATATTCGCAATATAACATAACATACCATTGACAATAGCCTCCACGCAGGATCACTAGGTTGCGCCCCTACTCCCAGCCAGTACTTGGCGCGCGCAGTGTCGAGCCTGATGTCTTTGAACGGCTTCCCTTCTCCATCTGCAGGCGGCTTGGGTATCGGGTCATATGTGCCTATGTAATTCGTCCATTAGTCCCAGTCGAGTTTCTAATTGCCAACACAGATTCCCTTCTTCCATTCTTCCATTCCATATGAATAACGTAATGTCAACGCAATACAACGTACCTAGTACTTCAATCGGCTTGCTGTTCCTCGCAGTCCTGTGGTGTGGTCCCAAGAATCAGTTCACGGTGTATGTATCGGTATGGTATGGATTGGATTGGTATGGTACGTTTGGGGGAAAGGGAGGTAAGGGGAAGCAAACATACCGGGCTTGCGCAACGACGATGTTGTAAAATGGTGCTTTGCGGCGGCCGAAGCGTGCTAATCTGATTTTGACGACCATTGTTGCTGGCTGGAGGTTGTGAGTGACAGGAGAGGCTGCTTGAGATGGGATGGATGGCTGCTTGAGGTTCGCGACTTTTTTGGGTTGGCGAGATTCCGCTCCGAGGAATACTGGAGCAGCGAGCGGAGCGGAACAGGGTTGTTGTGGAGGTGGAATGACATCAACTTCTATCAGGAGAGGAGAAGCAATATCCCAATTGTTTTACTTAATATTCCGTGCAGGAAGCTGGCCTTTAGACATATCTTTTATTTCTATACAAAAACCTTTCTCGAGGATCACAAATCGTTTCACATTGACGGAATCCCCAATCTTGCATCACACAACTCAGCCATTATGGCAATGAAGGTTAGGAACCATGCTGAGCATTTCATTTAATTATATTATCGAATATAAAGATTCATATACCTAGTGGGATAAACGTCAAGATGTTGTTCCTTTCTAAACACCTAACCAGTATCGAGAAGAAGCGTCTGTTAAAGTCACTTTATTTCAATTACCTATTGGTGTCTAGAAGCTCAGTCACTAACAATCTGGAAGACACTCTCAGCCAAGAATGCCGCTGCTCTTGACAAAGACCTCATGAGCATCGGAGCTTTCTCCATTGACCAGCTCATGGAACTTGCAGGCCTATCAGTGTCACAAGCCGGTTCGCATTCCATCCTCTGATTTGCTTCAAGCTCCATTTACTCAGGCTGTTGTATTTCAGTTTACCGTATCCATCCTCCAAGCAGAGGCAGACGTATCTTAGTCGCATGTGGACCTGGCAATAATGGTGAGTTCATCTCAAGAGTGGCTGTTCCTGAGTGACTACTGATGGCAAACCAGGTGGCGATGGACTCGTCGCTGCAAGACATCTCTGGCATTACGGATACAAGCCCACGATATACTACCCAAAGCAGAGCAAGAATGATCTCTATCAAGTGATTCTCCCCCCTTTTCGTGCGTACTCACCCAGACTGCTGACGCTCACCCCCTCCAGCGCCTAACCATCCAACTTAAAAACCTCTCTGTCCCCTTCACCGAAGACTTCCCCAAAGCTATCAAAGAGACAGACCACATCATCGATGCTATTTTCGGTACGTCTCTCTCTCTCTCTCCCTCTCTCTGTCTCTCCCAGTTTCGTCCAATCCACTAAGCCCAGCACAGGATTCTCCTTCTCCGGCGAAGTCCGTGAGCCCTTCCCAGCCGTCATCACGGCGCTGCAAGAAACCCACCTCCTCGTGACATCCGTCGACGCTCCCTCATCCTGGAATATCGAGGACGGACCACCTCCTTCTGGTCCCGGTACAAGTCTCATGCCCGGGGCTCTGGTAAGTCTGACGGCGCCGAAGCCATTAGTGAAGTTTTTCAAAGGGAGGCATTTTGTTGGTGGACGGTAAGTTTCTGTTTCGAGTGCAGGAGCAGAAGGTGCTAAATCTGATCCTCAGGTTTGTGAGTCCAGATATTGCACAGAAGTATGATTTGGATCTGCCCGAGTACGAGGGTATTGACCAGATTGTTGAGGTTGGAAGCAGTGGGCAGAAATTGTAAGGGTCGGGTGGAACGAGAAATATGAACTTGATGAAAGAGATGTGGCTATATGCTTATGCTTTGAGGAGTTTCATGAGAATATCAAGCAACTGCGCAGCATTCCTAAAACAAACTTAAATATGGGAAAGCACATATTACTTGAAATGTAGAACAGTAATGTTAACCAATCAGCCAAAATATGAATTACTTCGAGTAGTGAAAAACAGTAGTCAGACTTTCAATCCTCCTCCACTTACTAAACTGGTGGGCAATTTGTATAGTATTTCTTAATGGAGGCAGAAAGTTGAGTCACCAACGCTTGCAATCTAACTTCTAGATTAAGATGAATGAAAGCCATAAGCGTCGATATAGTGTATAAGTATGATAGTGTGTTGGACTGGGTAATAGGTGTTGCCGTCTACATCCTGGGCAATAAACATTTATTCTTCATGCTATTGATCATTAGCTTCAGCAACCCCGCTGTTTAAGGAGAACAAATACCTTTTCAAAGAGCACAAGGACCGTCCCAGCCTTGCATATATCTCCCTCCTTGTGTACCAGCTTGGCAACGACTCCTTTTTGCGGTGACCGAATCACGGTTTCCATCTTCATACTCTCAATGCTAGCCAGCAAATTAGCCATATACGACAGATCTTGGACCAAGGAGTACCCACACAACTAAAGCCTGGTCCTTTTCAACCTCATCACCTTCTTTGACCTCATTTCTCAACACTTTGCATGGCATAGGTGCAAGGACACTGTTGGTCACATCTTTCAGGCCTAATGCCTTTTCGTACCATGATGGCGTGGCTAGCCTTAACTGAGTCTGCTTTCCCTGTTGAAAGATGGTAAATTTGTCACCGTCTGTGATAATGGTACTCTCCATGCGCGTATGAGGATAGAATGTTGAGATAGAAGGAGCACCTCCTTCGCAGACAACGTTTTCGTAGGACTCGTCTATTCCAGGACCCTTGACCTGAACGTTGTACAACTTCTGCCCGGACTGGTTGACAGTGACGTTAAATTGTTTCGACTCCGAGCCGCTGGACTCCAGAAACGAAAACTGACGCTCATTCCGTGCACTAAATCCAATGGCCTGTCCGTGTGGACCGGTAGGGAAGTCTGCTCCCTTCTCAAGACTCTCTTTTGCCAAAATACCTAACGCAGCTTGGGCGAATGTTTCCGGCTCCACAGCCTCAGGAGCAAAAAGCTCATCGTTGTATTTCTGAATATACCCAGTTTCTACCTCACCTCGGATGAATGCTGGGCTTTTACAGATCCTTTTCAAAAACTCGATATTGGTGTTTAGACCAACTACCTCATAGTCCTGCAACGCAGCATGAAGTTTCCGAAGAGCTACCTCTCGACTTGGACCGCTGACAATGAGCTTCGCGATCATACCATCATAGGCAGACGAGACAGTATCGCCTTGGATGAAACCAGCATCTATGCGAACACTGTCTGATGTCTGAGGAGTCCGTAGATGGATGATTTTTCCTGAATCTGGCATGAAGTTTTGACTTGGATTTTCAGCGTAGATACGAGCTTCAATGGCCCACCCACGTTCTGCAATTCTTTGTGTGATAGTAGCTTGATCAAGGGGTAGAGGCTCGCCAGCGGCAACCTTGAATTGCCACGATACAAGATCTTCCCCGGTGATTTCTTCAGTCACAGGATGCTCGACTTGGAGTCTTGTATTCATCTCCATGAAGAAGAACTCATTGGTATCATTGTCAAAGATGACTATATTTCGTTAGTAGGCGGCCGGTGCTGGGTGAAGGTCTGTTCTCACATTCTACCGTTCCAGCACCCTCATATTGTACAGCTAATGCAGCAGCTCTTGCCTTCTCCCACAGGTCTTGTCTAATATCCTCGGCGAGGTTAGGCGCGGGGGCTTCTTCCAAAACCTTTTGGTGTCTTCTTTGTAGACTGCAATCTCGCTCTCCTAATGCCACCGCATTACCATACTTGTCCGCAAAAACTTGGACTTCGATATGCCTTGGGGTTGAGATGTACTTCTCCACCAGCATCTCATCATCCCCGAAAGAGTTCCTGCCTTCACTCTTTGCGCTCTCCAATTTGCTCAAAAACTCGTCCTCAGTAAGGGCAATTCTCATTCCCTTCCCACCACCTCCCTTGACTGCTTTTACCATGACTGGAAAACCAATCTTTCTGGACTCTTCCAACAAGTATTCTGGATCCTGATTCTTTCCATGGTAGCCCGGTATACAGGGAACCCCAGCAGCAATCATAATTTCCTTACTCCGGGACTTATTACCCATAGCCTCAATAGCCTTCCATGGTGGTCCAATAAATACCAAGCCCTCCTCCACACACCTCTTCGCAAACGCCGAATTCTCACTCAAGAACCCATAGCCCGGATGTAGGGCCTCGCAGCCCTGATCCTTCGCAACCTTTATAATCCGCTCCCCGTCAAGGTAGGCATTCGGTGCACCGAGATTAACGGCGAACGGACTCGAGAGGGCATGCTGTGAGTGCGAATCAGGATCCGTATAGATGGTCGTGCAGCGTACGCCGAGATCAGAGGCTGTGCGTCCGACTCGAAGAGCAATTTCACCGCGATTTGCTATAAGGACGGAAGCTATGGGTGTTGTGGAGGGGTTCGTGGAGAGGTGACGGGTTTGAATTGCAGTTATGGCACGGGCAAAAGCCCGTGTTCTTGATGCTGGTAGCATTGGGATAGCACGAAGTTCAGTAGAACTGGGCTATGGATGGTAGATTCTCTACATTCTTGAGGGAAAGAAGGGTTGTTCTACTTTCATCGACTTCCCTTCCTATGAGGGGTCGCGGGCACGGTTGCCCTCGGTTGCCATCGGGTTTGGATGCCGAGTAAGAGTCTAGTCTTCATTTGGTCGATCAAATGTGAGCATCCGGTTGTTTCAAGCAATTCTGCGGGCATAGATAGCCATTATTAAGTAGATTGGTGAAGCTTTAAAAGCAGAGGAAGGAGAAAGTGAAAGTCATCACGTGATTATCGGAGCATATCTCATTCCGTCTCGTGTCCAAACACATCTCTGAATCTACTCCCGAATAAAAGGAATTCCAACCGGTACCTACCTGGGAGCTAGGAGGTGGTCAACCTTTATGAGATAGGACCATGATTTCATATTTGCATTATCTACATTCTAAAAACGCCAAACTTTGTAGCTACAGGCTCATTCTTCCCACCCAATGAAGCTATCAAGCTTAAGCCAAGCACCCTCCGTGTATGACTTGGAGGTATAATACCATCATCCTATCTTCGTTAGCACGATCTGTTCCGCAAGTTTCTCATGAACTCACCCATAATCTCGCAGACGAGAATACGGCCTCACTCTCCCTGTCAATCCTCTCTTTCAACTCTGGATCTGCTGCCTTGCCTACAGCCTCCATGACTGCCGTCAGCTGCTCGGATCCCATCACGCCAATCTTAGCATTTGGCCACATCCACAGAAACCTCGGACTATATGCTCTACCGCACATGCCATAATTCCCAGCACCATTGCTAGCTCCTACCACTACAGTAAACTTTGGTACATTCGCGCAAGCAACGGCCGTGACGAGCTTGGCGCCGTTTTTGGCGATTCCTTCTCGCTCTGCATCTGTGCCGACCATAAATCCACTGATATTTTGGAGGAATATCAAGGGAATCTGCCTCTGGCAGCAGAGCTCGATAAAGTGTGCCCCTTTCAGTGAAGAGTTGCTAAATAAAATACCATTGTTGGCAATAATGCCCACTTTATGGCCGTATATATGTGCGAATCCGGTAACAAGGGAACTTCCATAGTCCCGTTTAAATTCGGAGAAAACACTACCATCAACAATCCGTGCAATAATCTCATGGATTGGCAGTGGTTTTCGTAAATTAGTGCTTGCAATACCGATAAGCTCTTCGGGGTTATATAAAGGCTCCTCGTATGCTGTTGGCGGAGGGAATTGCTTCTTCGGCCAGTTGAGATTGCTGATGGATCTTCTGGCAAGGATGATGGCATGTGCATCGTCTACTGCGAGATAATCTGCTACACCGGACACTGATGTGTGCATCTTTCCACCTCCTAGATCTTCGGCACTCACAACCTCACCGGTTGCTGCCTTGACTAGGGGAGGTCCTGCAAGAAAGATGTGACCTTGGCCATCAACAATGATGCTTTCGTCCGACATTGCTGGTACGTATGCACCGCCAGCAGTACATGGCCCCATGACAACTGAGATCTGAGGAATTCCCATCGAACTCATTCTCGCCTGGTTATAAAAGATGCGACCGAAATGTTCTCGATCTGGAAAGACATCTGCCTGATTTGGGAGATTGGCACCCCCAGAATCTACTAAGTAGACACAACTGGATTTCGTCAGTTTCTCTTATCTAAAAAAAAGAAAAAAAAAGAAAACTCTGAACCATGAGCAAAAATCCTGGAATCAGAATTGGATACATTTCATAGCTGAAGCAAAGGGATTGATGTCACTTGAACTAGTAACACAAGTGACAGCCCACTACTCACGGTAGGTTATTCTCCTGGGCAATAGCCTGGGCCCTCAAATGCTTCTTTACCGTGATTGGAAAGTATGTCCCTCCTTTAACCGTCGAATCATTGGCAACAACCACGCACGTAACACCTTCAATAACACCGACTCCCGTAATAATCCCACCCGCCGGGACCTCCGCCTCAGGATACATGTCATGTCCGGCCAGAGCAGAAAGCTCCAAAAAGGACGTGCCTGGATCAACCAATGCTGCTACGCGGTCCCGCGGCAGCATCTTGTTACGAGCTATATGTTTCTCGCGTGCCTTTTGTGAACCTCCGAGTTGGATCTTCTTGGTCAACTCTTCGAGGCGGGAGATTACGGTGCCCATCTGGCGGGCATTTTCTTTGAATTCTTCGGAGGAGGGGTCGATGATTGTGGGGAGGACGGAGATAGCATTTGCCTGGCTGGGGAGGGTATGCGTTGCAACATTTCGTGAAGCTATCCGGAGGGGGAGGTTGAGAGGAGGGTGCAGTGTGGTGATGCTTCGAGAGAGGCGTAAAGCTCCTCGTGAGGCCTGAAACATAGACATTGTGTATGTAGAGATGCCGCAGCTGCAGCAGCCGAAGAATTCGAAATCCTACATGAAGTATTGGAGTTTGTTGATATGGAGGAGTGCCGAGGAGTAAAGTATCGCATACACACGGCTTAAGGAGGCTATCCCCGGAATGCGGGGTGTGGCAGGGGTCTTCCGAGCTGATCTTCGACTACCTCTCCTTCCCGACTTTCCAAAGTCAACTATGTAACTTTACTTTTGTACCAAGATCACAATTATCTAGATATGGCAGCGGTAAGGTGTCTCAGATCACTGGCAACACGTCCATCAATACCCCTCAAACTCACAACTCAAACTCTCATATCAAGACGGAATGCTTCCTCAAAACACCCCAAGGGTTTTGAACCCCCTTCTCCTGGCGATCTCATTGAGCTCCGAGAACGGGTTCAAGAGTTCACCCGACGGGAAATCACCGAAGAAGTAGCCTCAAAAACAGACAAATCCAACGCCTTTCCCAATGAAATGTGGCAGAAGCTTGGGGATGCGGGTTTCCTAGGTATTACAGTCGACGAAGACGTTGGGGGTCTGGCTATGGGATACCAAGCCCATTGCGTGGTTATGGAAGAGATTTCAAGAGCGTCAGGGTCGATAGGATTGAGTTACGCTGCTCATTCGCAATTATGTGTCAACCAGCTGCAACTGAATGGCAACTCGGAGCAGAAGCAAAAGTTCTTGCCTGGGCTTATTGCTGGGACGAGTGTCGGTGCTTTGGCTATGTCGGAAACCGGAGCAGGGAGTGATGTTGTTAGTATGCGGACTACAGCAAAAGCTGTCGATGGGGGCTATGTGTTGAATGGAACCAAGATGTGGATCACCAATGGACCGGATGCAGATGTTATTGTGGTTTATGCAAAGACCGAGCCAGATGCTCGTTCGAAGGGCATTACGGCATTCCTTGTTGAAAAACAGTTTGAGGGATTCAGCTGCGCGAGAAAGCTTGACAAGATGGGGATGCGAGGTAGCAATACTGGAGAATTAGTGTTTGAAGGGGTATTCGTTCCGAAGGAAAACATCCTTGGAGAGATCAACCGAGGAGTCAAGGTTCTCATGGAAGGTCTTGATATCGAACGCCTAGTTCTGAGCTCTGGACCTCTTGGAATTATGCAAGCGGCCCTGGACGTAGCCCTTCCATTCACACATCAAAGGAAGCAATTTGGCATCCCAATTGCACATAATCAGCTTGTCCAGGGCAAGCTCGCTGACATGTACACGAAGTTGCAAGCTTCGAGAGCGTACACGTATGACACAGCGAGAAAAGTGGATGAAATAGGCCAGATTCGCACGCAAGACTGTGCCGGAGCTATCCTTTATGCTGCGGAAAGGGCCACCGAATGCGCTCTGGATTGTATCCAACTACTCGGCGGAATGGGGTATGTGGAGGAGATGCCAGCGTCAAGGTTACTGCGAGAGTAAGCTTTCATGGTATTTCCTATTGCATCTTCACTAACTCTCAAAGTGCAAAATTATATGAGATAGGAGCAGGAACAAGTGAAATTCGCCGGATGGTTTTGGGTAGAGTAAGAAGTGACCCTTTTCATATTGGGAAGGAGTACGGCTAATATGGAATAGGTCTTTAACAAAGAATACGCCAGTTACACTTCCTGAGAATTGTACGCTCTTTGGGGTTTATTGGCAAACGGCATAGTGTACACTTCCCCACATGTATCAACTTACTCTGGTGCACCATAAATATACATGTGGCGCCTAATAGGAAGACCTTCGAATTCAAGGTTCATCAGAGTGGTGGATGTCTACAAAAACACGTGCATTGAGGAGTTCCAAACTTTATTATCACTGCGCAATATCTGTGGCATGTTTCTCGCTAGTCTTGGACAGATTACAAACGGAGACACCAGATGAATCATCTGATCATTTCATTTAAGGATGTTTGAATAGTAATGGGGTATAAAGTAACCACAGTTTCCCCCTCATAAACGGCGACCTTTGCCAGACCATAACCTTACCCACAAGAACTCCGCCCAACCCACTAATGTAACACCTCTGAATATCTTACAGAAACTCTTTTTGCCATTTGACCAATTGTCTCGTCAGGACATCCATCATTTCTAGACAAGTCAGGTCTTTGAACTCCTTTTTGGAACTTTCTTCCCCAGCCTCAGATGCTTTAGACTCATCGCCGTTTTCCCCGTTAACTTTTATCATTGGGAGCCCATCCGCGATTCCCCGGATGGTCTTTTCGGCCACATCGGCAGTGGCTGGGGACATCGACTCCCCAGCCATTTCAAGTTGTGTTCGGGATATGTAATCGAGGATGGCTGATACCCGTTTCTTCATATCTCCCATTGCGACTTTGCTATTACTATTCTTCGACTTCCCCGGCTTGCCTTCGCTGTTAGATCCTTTGTTGCCAGAGGTGTGGCCACTATCATCAGCCCTCGGAATATCTCTAGACTGAGATCGCGGTGGAGAGTGATCATCTCCCTCTTGGACGTCTCTGTCTTTTGTATACTGATTCTTTCCTAACTTCCCTTTTCGAACATTGGGTGGTCGACCACCCTTCCTGTGTGAGGCTGAAGGTTGATTTGGAGGTGGTGTGTCCGGAGGCGCAGCTTGCGACAAAATTGGTGGATCTAAGGGTTGCACAGCGACCTCTGGGCTTTTGGCAACGGAAATTCTTGCTGCAAGTGGTAATTCTTCTGAAGGATCCGAATCTGGGATTGGAAGAATCGATTAGCAAGATTCAGCAATAGCCTTGGACTTTGACGTACCATCAACCCTTCGACGCTCAGCACGCCCCTTTCTTTTGGTAGCAGCCTCCTGTCTAGACTTCTCGCGCTCTTCTCTTAATTCCTTTTCCCTATGGTTTCGGGCTGCAGCACCTCGTATCTTCTTAGCAGCCCCTTGCCGTCCACTGGTTTCGTCATCGGAATCAGCTTGAGGTGTTTGTTCTTGCTCGAGGAGTGGGGTTGGCGAAGCTGATTGAGTTCGTTGTCTCTTGACACCATCAGGTTTCCTATAAAGGCATGTCAGCGATCACTATTCCAAAGCCACGAAACCCGATGATTGAAGCTCCTTACTCTTCGCTATCGCTGCGTTCCCGTTTGCCCCGTCGTGTACCACCGCCGTCGCTACTCTCACCACTCTTCTCCCCTTTACTAGCCTCTATTGCTCGTCGAAGTTGTTCCTCCTCATCATAAGCCGCATCCCTACTGTTCATCGTAGACCGTCGTTTTGCGCTCTGGAGACTCGAGGGAGGTCGACCACTCTTGCTGCCGGCTCGTGGAGATCGTGTACCGTCTTTGGAGAATGAACCCGCCCGAGAGCTTGTGCGAGACAGGTTCTGGGATAAGGGGAGATACTGAGAAAAGCGCTGCCTACGTCCCATCATATTAGCGACGTATTGTTACATCTGGGGGAAAGTTGAGTCTGTTGGTGGATATTTCTGTAGATCTCAAGTAACAGCCTTGTGAGACTTGATCTGCGCCACGTTCTCGCGTCGCTGAAGATCAGATGAAACTCAACCAAGAAATCGAAATTATCGAACAATGGGGATGAAAACGTACCCATTTTTGTCTGTGTATACTTTGTGCAGGTTTGGGCGACATTCTTCACAGAAATATTCATCGGGGCTCTGCTCTTCGCTCATGATAGAAACGCAACAACCGTGCTGCCACACCTTGCTGTTGCGCAAGTTAGTATGGCTTCAAGAGATGGTTGAGCTGAAGAACCAGGTTCCACACGCATCATGGGCAAAATATGACGTACCAATTATCACATTGGAGAAACAAGCCAGCTCCATCCTCACTCATCTCTGCGACTGCAATGATCGGCTCCTCGATCCCCTCCTTAACATCTTCTTCCAGTTGTGGTGGGCCAGGATATTCTTCAAAACCACTGTCCAGCAGATAAGTATGCGCCTCTCTTGTATATGTATGGAGCAGCAGAGAGATTGGCTTACCAAAGACACCTTACGGCGTCTGAGTCTTCGGTGTCGTCCATCTCGACCTCATCCGCGCCATTTGTCTCGACCTCGACCTCGACCGTGGGCGTCGACTTATTTGGGGACTCAGCTTTATGCTGTCGCGTAGCTCGTGAGGAATTCGAAGAGGTTGAAGAATGAGTAGTCGACTGTAGAGGGAGGCTCGATCGAGCGGCGCGGGAGGACCGTCTGGATTCCATAGTTCGCGCGTCGTCCGTCCCAGGAGATTCTAATTATAATGATGCAATTGGTTTTGCAGGTAGAGCGCGCTCGCCGCTACGAAATTGAGCGGCGGGCAGTGCCGTTGCCGTCGTATAGTGAAAGTGAGGTCCACGAGCTTCAACTCTGCCAGGAAGCGGAAGGAGACCGAAAGGGCGGGTGGTGTCGAATTGTGTCTGGAAAGGAACTCGAGAAGCTAGAACGAGAAGGGGGTGCCCGCGGCCTCACAGCGACTGACATGCAAGTTGTGCGAGATCATGACCAACTTGGAATGAGGAGGGAGGGTTGAAGTTGAAGGCTGCGTTTCTCTGGGAGAAAGAATCAAATCCACCCAAGCTTCCTTCCGCTCACAATTCACACCACACCTCACATTTGGCCGAGCGGGGGGGAAGAGAGACTATCTTCACGACTCGGCTCAATATAGCCACTCTGCCGCATGGGCCCTAAACCTCTACTTTACTACGTGGAACACTGGAACACACCCAAAACTAGCCAGAATAAATCAACTGATCAACAACCTCAAATCGGCCAAATTCAACCATTTTTGCTGCCATTGGATACGCATTGTTTGGATCCTATCATTCAGTCTTGTCACTCTTTCCCTCTTACTGTCTGGAACTAGCTGTCTCTGGCCCGGAGCGGATTTGGAGTTGGAGTGCTGAGCAATCGAAATACTGTAAGACTTCCCATACATTTCGGGGCCTTTTTCTGGGCTATTTGCTTGATCCACAGCACGTCTGCTATGTTCAGAAGGAAAGGGGATTTACGGGATAGGGTGCCATGGGTTTCAAGGCGATTTTGGCTGATTCGTTGCCATCTAGCAGAAGATAGGGGAACGAAAAGCAACGCTCCTTCTTTCCCGAGCCGATTCATATTAGGACCCAGCCGTAATTCTAAGGGGGTTTTGCTGGGGGAGCTCTTGCCTTGTCTATGCCAGTGATGGGTATGCAGACTTTCGCCGTTTACTGTCCTTACATTCCCACTTCCGCCACCCCAAACCACGATGGCATTCATGGCTAAAGATATACTTGCACTCGTATCTTTTGTGTCTGTTCGTCTCCTGCACTTGCTGACTCCGTCTCTTGGTCGTACTCTAGGCTACTCTCCCGAATCACCACGAGACATGTCTCCGGATGCCATTTCCCCATATCCAGAAAGACCGATCCGGCCTTTACCCAAGAGACGCCTGCGCGAAAGACTCTCCCCAGATGTTGCCGAGTCCATCAAATACCCACCTGCCCCCAAAACAACCACCCCTTTATTTTACCACCCATATAACCTACGAGAGGATGCTGGGACGAATGGTCTGGTAGAGTCGCAACACCCAAGCGAGCGTGAGCGAGCTGATGAGCTGGAGCGTGGCTACATTACTAGGAAGTGTGGTGATGAGTTGGATAGTGACGAGGATGAGGCTGCATATCGGAGTCGAATCTACTCCCGACATTCAGAAACCACTACAGGCAGATCCTATCGCTACGTACAGAAGCCAGACCCCAAGAATTCGAATCCACAGCCCCCAGCGTCGATTGCGTCTTCAGCGGATGGCTATGACTCTTTTGAGAATACGAACAATAAGAAAAAGCGGAAGATCCCGACCCCAGGGGATAGTTTAAACGGAACTCACCTCTCAAGTGAAATGGCAGGAATGGGTATCTCTGGTCCCGATGATTTAGCGGATGATATAGGCGGTGTCATAGGGCCCTACCATAGCCCCGGGAGTGCTGTGTCTCAGGGTCTTTCGGGTCCGGGTAGAGGCAGATATGGTCGCATCCGCAATGGCAGAAGCCCTTTGAGGACATTATCTGATTCCAACTGGGGGAATGGTCGTACAGTCAAACAAAGACAGGCCCAATGGCCTCTCACGAGTGAGATCCACTCAGTACTCATCTTTAATCTTCTAGCTGACACCGTTTACAGCCGAAAGCCCAGGAATCATATCGAAATCCATTGCTGATGCCAATGCCCAGAAGCATCCCATCACTCCAGCAAGAGGTCAAGAGAACATCAGTCTCTTGCAACAACAAGCCTCCAAGAAATCCACGACTGCGTCAACACAATTCACCTTCACTTGCGATTCACAGGTTCCAGGAACAGTCGCCTGGCCAGGACCTACCACAGCTCCGATGCATCAAAGTCCAGCTGCTGCTAGGATGAGCACTCATGCGACTCAGACAAGTCCAAACATGCCTGCCAGTCTGAATCCCCCCAACACAGTTGCTCAGGCAAAGCAAGGTCTTGCTGCATCACAGCACAACCCAGGCAATTCGAAGCAGCCACCCCCTCAAGCCTCACCTCCAAAGAAAAATCGCCGTCGGACTGGCAAAGAGTACCTCATTGCAGCCCGTAAGCGTCGCCTGCAACAACAGAAATACAATGAACACTACCCACCTTCCGCGGAAGACATCTGGGTCTGTGAGTTTTGTGAATACGAACGCATTTTCGGTACCCCGCCTGAGGCTCTGATCAAGCAGTACGAGATGAAGGATAGACGTGTGAGAAAGCAGGAAGCAGAGAGACGAAGACTGTTGGAGAAGGCGAAGATGAAAGGACGTAAAGGAAAGAAGGGAAACAAGGCTGCGGCCAAGACACCTACGACTGCACATGATCGACAATCTGCGCATCAGCAGAGCCAACAACCCACCCCGATGAACCAAAGCCAAAGCCAAGGAACGCAAAGCGAGGAGTACTACGAAGACGAATACGATGATGAGTACGCTCAAGACGATCCACCACCTCCATCCCCGACGGTTCCACCCACCAATCATCAGTCTCAGAACGGGAATGTACGACCGGCTCCGTTGAAGCATGGTGGGGGAGGTGGAATTCCAATCCCGGTGTCTTGAGCTGAACCGTTAATTGGAAGCACCGCTCAATTGCGAGAAGCTGGGGGCCAAAGTTGGGCTAGCGAGAACGGTATCATTGCTCTTCAACGGTTCCTGAATATTTTCAATCCGATATATGCAGGTTCTCTGGTCCAACAGCATGGCACCTCACTTCTGGCTGCGGCTTTTTTCATTTCTGTCCTTTCATAATATTGTTCAGCATTGCATAGAGCAGTTCACGAGCAATAGCGCATCAACGATACGCCCTTTCCCCCACTTCACATCCCGCCCACAATCCTTGACTATAATCTTGTTTCATTCAATCACCACTCCCCTCACAAAGAGTTGCATAGGTCTAGCCGATAGAGGCAGAATGACCGCGGTGTTGTCAGGTCAATGAGACAGTATATAGGGCATTGACTCTTGGGGATTGCATTGATTGTACTGTACATTCGCCCCACAGCTACTCGTTTATAGGCACAAATGCACGACCCCATCACACATAGCTCTTGGTTCAAAGTCGCAACGTGAATTTCTTGTTCAATAGTAACACTATTCCGTTCATCTAATGTGAGACTTAGTAAAGCCTTATGCATCGCTAAGTCTAACGGCACAGCGTTGAAAGCAAACCGAGAATGGGGTTTTATTTAACACTAACCCTCTTACTACCAATTCTCTTGCTTTCCTTTCTCAAAGCACTCCCCCAGTCCACCCAATCTCTACCCCGCCCCAGGCGTAGGCGTAAGAGTACTCGTCGGAAATGGCCCTGGAAACGGACACGGCAGATCCTATTGTTTTCGGACTTTGTAATAATCACAAGTTGCTCTTAGGATCAAGATCTGGCCCAGCGCCCTGGAGATGAGAGCTCGCTGCCTTTTGGACCTGACCGCTCTCGCAGCATACTTCTGAACCGGGAGCAAGCATCGAGGCGGTATCTTTTGAGCCTGGTACATCTATAGCTGGGTTTGCCGTGAAGAAATCTGCGGGTCGAAGGTGGATTTGATGGATCTCCACGGGCCTAGCTTAGTTAGTAAGAGGAGTCGCACCCGTAAAAGGATTATAGGAGAAATTCTTACATCACAGGCCAGTCTTCAACTCTGGGATTATGAGTGAGTCCAAAGGTGTTCCATACGACTACATCCTCATTTTCCACATTCTCGTTTCTTGCTACAGCATCCGCTACTCCATCAGTCTCCTTTTGGGACTGATTTGTAAATTCTCCGCCTGCCCAAAGCTCGCCATCTTTGTACTTCGTTACCCAGACATGATGTTGTGCGAATTGAGCTATAGATGAATATATGATTAGCATGGCTCTTTGAGAAAGTGGCCTCAGAGTTCATGACATATAGGAGGAAAGTTTCCAGACTTTTCAACACATTCGTTGAAGACGAATGCAACTCACCTCTCTTTGCCATGACGCTGTCCGGATGTGCCAGCATCAGCTGCGAGGCCGTAGGAATAAACTTGTAGCTAACGGGCTTTCCCGAAACGGGATTCAACTTCGACGGATTGGTCATTTTTACAGTTAGATTCGTCATTGGTGAAGCATCGAAAAATTGTGAGTTCTTGATCGGTGTTTGTCTGACCTATCGGGAGAGTTAGTGAACCTCAATAATAAACTCTCAACCCAACTTGAAGGTTTATAGCAAACTTTTGACAACATGAGGTTCGCTTACTTCATATCCATTTCCATATGGGTTGAGCTCTTTAGATATTGGCATTGGTAGCGACTCTTCTTGCAAAACAGTATTATTCTGGCCGTCAACAGCCGGATCAATGCGAAGACAGAAGATGTGTTGATGATTCTGAGCCAAGGCACCAGATGATACAACGTTGCCCCATGGACTTGTCTTTCCTGGATCAATGTTAACAACGCTGACAATGCCAGTAGCTCTAGTCTCGAAAGTAATGCCTCCAGCCTGGTCGAGCTTGAATGCGAATATATACTCGTAATTCGCCAGAGTGATAATGAACTGGACAACAAGTTCGCGAAGTCGCGTTACGACAGCCTTTTGCGTTCTAAAGTTAGTATGCTTCCAGCCGATCCCATTGTCTTGCTCGTGCAAGCATACAACATTCTTGGCTAAACTAGCCGTACCATCGGGCTCCGTCAACACAGTATCAAAGTACTTTATGACCCCTAGACAGTCGCATCCCAGAGAGAGGTTGTTTGCCGCACGCCCAGCACCAGCATCTCCGAAATCAAACGCCTGTTTCCGGTGGAAAGGTGGTCTTGGATCGCCGTATGGGACGGTCATTTCACTCAGACTGAGCCTGTATAATACACTCCGGCCATCATAGTGAACATCATGGAGAGTGGCACCTTCACGAGGATTGAAACCAAGTCGAAACCTCCATTTCTGCCACTCTATTAGATTACCGTCGACTTGGAAAGATGGACCTTCGGGCTGAACAACGTTCAGAGGCTTAACATCCGAGCGGAGCGCCTGAGAAAGCAGTTCAGGAACATATTCACCGGGCGAGCAGTGGTCCAGTACGTTCTTTTTGTGCGTCCCGTAAATTAGACCGTCATCTTTCCCACCCGTAGCTAGTCTATCGACTCGTACAATCTCATGGCTATACGTATCCATCACTGGAATCAATGGAAGAGGATAAGCGTAATGGTTAGAATCCTCATTTCCAGATCGAGTGTCTCGTGCGAAACATAGACCCTGCGTATAACGTGGAACAATCTCTCCGTCGCCTCCATAAGGCCACTACGCACCAGTCAGTGATAATAAGGATTGTTGGATCTCGAAGATCAAGAAAGAAGTTTATAAAATAACTAATAGAATGGGCCGCTCTTGGGAGCCATCGTGGACAAACAGAAGACAGCAACTTTGTGCCTCGATTGCAGGAATGGCAGCGCAAATACTCACGGGATCAATGCTAATGACGAAGCCTTCAGGAAGGTCAAACTCAGCGATGGCCTTCTTATAGAGAGGAGAGGCAAAACAGGCTTCTGTGAATGCTGCGAATTCATGACTTTGCGCAAGTCAGCAAGTGCCATGAAGATGGAAGAATCGGACAGGTCATACGTAGTTAAACTGGCATGATGCATCTTGTCAACTACTCTTTTCTCGACTTCCAGCCCAGAGGCGATGTCCACGCAAGATTCCGTATATTCATAGTTCTTATCGCCACGAACGACATCATATTGCACTTTTGCGTGTCGAGCTGGTCGAGGGGTATGTAATGACACTTCCCCAGAATGTTCAAGGTCGAGGAATTGAGATAGCTCTTTCTTGGGTGGTTCCTCGAGAAATATCGAGCGAAAATGGACCGCTACAGTGGTACCTTGGGCTTTCAGGATAGCCTCGCGAGCCAGATTAACTTCGGTAACGGTCAGTTGGTCGAGGGGATGTGGTATTGCCCCAGAAGATGCTTCTGATTCGTCTGATCGCATATGGCCTGTGTTTAAGTTTTGTGTGGCCATGGTGAAATCAAGTGTTGAGGGGCACGGCTGTCGCCTTCGAATTGAGATGAATTATGCAGGAGGGGAAGGCTTATTAGGAGACTTCAAACCGACTCGAAGCGAAAGGAAAACAGGAGGCGGGCTAGAGGGGAAATAGTACTTATACTTATTCCTATCTTAGCACAGGGAAGGAAAGGCTTCCAAGTACCGGTATTGTATCCCACTACTCACACTGCTCAGTCGTTGTTGTTGTTCAAGGCTATCTATGGCCTACTTACCGATTAGGCAGTTACAGCCGGAAGCCCTAAAACTGTTACTCCTGGCGCTGGGTCCCGAGTTTCTGAAGCAGGCCAAGGAGTTCGTCGAACTTCGAAGGGATAACAATACTAATGCAATACCAACCACGAGGCAATGGTTTCGAAGTCTTGTCCTGGGCACTTAACCCTCATCAGAACCTCAATCGCAGATCCTTCAAAGATTTACTACGGTATGGCTATTGAAGATGCCAATTTATAGTAGTAAATACAATCCCATTTCTGGAGATGATAATATGTTTTCACTACGACATCGTGTACCCATTCCCCCTCCTCTATCACGTGTGACACAAGGCGGGGTTCTAAGGTAGGGGAAGGGGGTTTCGTCTTTGGCACAGGCAGTCAAATAAATGCACGAGTCTGTCGTTTGCATGCTGGCTTCCACAACTTCCACCACTTGCACGTGTCTGTTCCGCTGGTTTGGCCACTGGGACCACGAGAATGAGGAAAGTAGTGTATCCTCTTTATCCCTTGCCTTAGAGAGGTCGATCTTGGAACATTCGAGTATTCTGATTGATAATCCAGTACGTGGGGTATAATCGGCACTCTGGATGTTCATCCGAAAGTTCATCCATCCATCGGTTGTAACTGTGTAGTCCTGGAATAAAGATGCCTCTGCATTGCGTTCGGATTCCCAATCAGCGCAAGATTCGGAACAAGTCTACAAAAGGAATAATAACAGAGTTGCATTATGCTGTGACTATAACTTGACTGCGTTGTGCCGTTTATAGCTCAACCGAGATCCTTCGCAATGCAAGGAGAAGGGAAAGAAGAAGACCTGCCGCATTTATTCTCTTCCCCCAAGACTGGAAACGAAAGCCATTACACTTCTGTGCCTGTGCTCCCTGGGCTTGTGCCTGTTCATGCGAGGCTGTGTTGATATAAAAACATAAAATAAGAAACGTTCCCCACGTACCTACCGAACTGCACCTATTGACTGTAGAAGAATTTGATAGTTTTTTTTTATTGTAGAAGGCCCCTGCATAACGCTAGCCGAAGATTCACCACCCACCACAACTTCAACTCCCTTGAGCGCAAGCCTCTTCTCCTGCCTTTGGCTGTATTTCTTGCTCTACCAACTCTATAAGAACGGTCCGTTCATACCGTAGCCATGGATGTTGCCGTATTACGAGATCGCATCGTCGCGACCCTTGACGCAGATGCTGACGCTCGTCGCCGTGCTGAACTGGACCTGAAGACCGTATGCTTGCATTCCCAAGGATTTTACAAGCTCCCTCTATTGACACAATCTTTTGCAGGCAGAAGAACACCCAGGCTTCACCGACGCCCTTCTCGATATCCTCCAAGCCGAGCAAGAAACCCCAATCCGTCTATCAAGTACGTGCACGCCCACACGTCCCACTACCCCTCGAATATACTAACGCACAAGCCACAGCCGTTGTTTACCTGAAGAATCGAGTCACAAGGGGATGGGCACCGAGCGATGATTTCCCACAGAATAAGGCTATATCGGATGAGGAGAAGCATAGGTTTCGTGAACGCCTGCTGCCAGCCCTGGCATCCTCCCCACCCCAAATACGACAGCAGCTTGTCCCCATCCTCCAAAAGATACTCCAGTATGATTTCCCCGAAAAGTGGCCCTCGATCGTCGATATTACATTACAGCTTCTGAATACAAACGATGCCGCTTCCATATTCGCAGGCTTACAGTGCCTGCTTGCTATTTGCCGCGTCTTTCGCTTCAAATCAGGAGAAAATCGAGCCGACTTTGATAAGATTGTCGCGGCAACCTTCCCCCGACTGTTGACCATTGGCCAAGGGCTGGTGAATGAGCAGAGCGATGAGGCAGCGGAAATGCTGCATATTGTGTTGAAGGCATATAAGCACGCAACTTTCGTGAGTTACAAGGAGGAATTCTGAAGCAGCAATGAAGTGCTGACAGTTTTAGTTTGAATTGGCTACCGCCCTAAGAGAACAGACGGCCGTTATCGGGTGGTGCACATTATTCCTCCATACTGTAGGGAAAGAAGTTCCTGCGAGTGCTTTACCAGAAGATACCGTCGATCGTGAGGCAAATCACTGGTGGAAATCCAAGAAATGGGCGTACTTCAATCTGAATCGCCTCTTCGTACGGTAGGTGGATTTTTGAGATGACTTGACTTCAATTGCTGACTTCTTTAAGGTATGGCAACCCTTCATCACTACAGAAGGGTAATGGAGACGACTACACGGAATTTGCAAAAATGTTCACTGCCAATTTCGCCCCTGAAATTCTTAAGGGGTACCTTCAGCAAATCGAAAAATGGGTGGCGAAAACAACTTGGCTCAGCAGGCCGTGCTTATCCTATACCCTTGTCTTTTTAGATGAATGTGTCCGTCCGAAGGAGATGTGGGCTCATCTGAAGCCACATCTTGATACACTCGTTACGCATTTTCTCTTTCCAGTCATGTGCCTTACGGCAGACGACGTGGAGAAGTTTGATACAGACCCTGAGGAGTATCTCCACCACAAACTTAATTATTACGAAGAGGTCTCGGCTCCTGATGTTGCAGCAACCAACTTCTTGGTCACTCTCACAAAGGTTCGGAGAAAGCATACTTTCACCATTCTTACATTCGTCAACACTATTGTGAACGAATACGAGACGACTGAGGATGCGAACAAGAACCACATTGCAAAGGAGGGTGCTTTACGCATGATCGGAACATTATCCAGCGTCATTCTAGGAAAGAAGAGTCCGATCGCAGAACAAGTAGAATACTTCCTTGTGCGCTACGTTTTCCCAGACTTCCGCAGTACACAGGGGTTTCTGAGGGCCCGAGCTTGTGACACCGTTGAGAAGTTCGAGCAGTTGGATTTCAAGGATGCAAACAACCTGCTTATCATCTATCGCAACATTCTAGAATGCATGGGCGACACTGATCTCCCTGTTCGAGTCGAGGCTGCTCTTGCACTTCAACCCCTCATCAGACATGATATAATCCGAACAAATATGCAACAAAATATCCCTCAAATCATGCAACAGCTATTGAGGCTTGCAAATGAGGTCGATGTTGATGCATTGTCTAATGTCATGGAGGACTTCGTCGAAGTATTTGCGGCTGAGCTGACTCCATTTGCCGTTGCTTTGAGTGAGCAGTTGCGAGACACATATTTACGGATCGTTCGAGAGCTCCTAGAAAAGAACGAGACGCGTGATGATGATGAAAGTTATGGAGATTATCTGGATGACAAGAGCATCACTGCTCTCGGCGTTCTACAAACAATTGGCACGCTCATTCTTACTTTGGAAAGCACCCCTGATGTCCTTCTTCACATGGAGTCGATCCTTATGCCGGTGATAAAGGTTACTTTGGAGAATAAATTATACGGTAAGCGGAACCCTTCTTCGGTTTCGAAGAACTTGCTAACGGGATTAGATTTATACAATGAGGTCTTCGAGATCATCGACAGCTGCACGTTCGCCGCCAAATCTATTTCCCCAACGATGTGGCAAGCTTTTGAACTTATCCACGCGACCTTTAAGGCAGGCGCCGAACTTTATCTTGAAGACATGCTCCCGGCGCTCGATAACTTCGTTCAATACGGACAACAACATCTTATAGATACTCCACAGTATCTCGAAGCCATGTTCGGCATGGTAAACGATATGTTTGCCGATGAAAAAGTTGGGGGTGTAGACAAGATCTGTGCTTGCAAGTTGGCCGAGGGTATTATGCTCAGTCTTCGTGGTCATGCTGATAACTACGTTGTTGCATTTGTAAGACTTGAATCTTGTTTTTATCTTTACAGTCTACTAATGCTCAACAGGTGGAAATGGCGATGCGTACTTTGACTAGCAACGAGATCAAGGTCAAGTCATACAAGATCCACTTGATGGAGATGGTCATCAATGCCATTTACTACAATCCGGTAAGGATACCGATTTCATTATGTGCGATGTAATTTTAAGATTGCCACTGACGCTCTAATAGGTATTGGCTTTGCACGTTCTGGAGGCCAAAGGATGGACCAACAAATTCTTCAGCTTGTGGTTTTCAAGTATCGACAGCTTCACTAGAGTGCATGACAAGAAGTTGTCAATCGCTGCTATTATTGCGCTGCTCACTCTCAACGTTGACCAAGTTCCTCCGAGTGTCCAAACCGGTTGGCCGAGGTTGTTACAAGTGAGTGCTCGCCCATATCCGCTGTTAGCCTCAGCTGACAATACATAGGGCATCGTCCGACTCTTCCAGACACTACCAGCCGCCCAGAAGAGTAAGACTTCCCCTTTTTGTGCGGATCTGGCCTAATATATGTACAGAGCGAGACGAAATCTTGAAGGATGACTTCCCAATTGATGGGTCAGCCTATGATGACGAGGAGGACGAAGACTGGGCTGGGGATGACACAGCGTGGACTGAAGAAACCGACGAACCCGACGAGGAGACAGATGCTAAAGACGAAAGCACCGCTTACCTTGACTTCCTGAACGAAGAGGTAGAAAACCTACCTACCTGTTCGTCAACATTGTACTGACCTCTTGCCAGGCCCAAAAATTTCAAAATCTGGAAGACCACGATTCAGACGATGAATTGGGGGAAGAAAGTCTTCTCGAGACCCCACTGGACAAGGTTGAACCCTACTTCCTCTTCAAAGAAGCCCTCCTTAGTAAGTTCCTGTCCGTAGGATTATGTACACAATTCTAACAACACCTAGAAATGCAACATGAACAGCCCCAGCTCTACTCGTCCCTCACAGGCAATCTCAGTGCCGAAGAGCAAACCACCATCCAACAAGCTGTGCAACAAGCCGACGCACTGGCCACCAACGCCGAGGCACTAGCCGCCGCAGTCGCTTCAGGTCAAGTTCCCGGGGTTGTCGTAAATGGTACCGCATGATACTTTATCAAAGAGAGATATTTGGAGCGGATTTACATCACGCTCAAGCGTGCGTGCATGGTTGGGCGTTTTTGTTGCTGTTGTCTTTTTTAGCCGCAGAAGCGGATGGATACCTATGGGATGGGACATGTTGAGGCAGAAATCAATACCTTGGGGGAGGAACACTTTTTGGAGAAGCAGCTTCACTGGGTGGTTGGCCGAATTTGAGAATGAATTATGAGCGAACATCATGCAGGGCTGCTACGTAGATAGATGACTTTGTTCGATGGTCGTATGAGTAGATGAAGGCATGCCCATTACAGCACTTTGAGAGTCATGAGTGATTTTGCTGTGGTGCAATCCTACGTGGCGTTGTAGATTAGTAATCCATGACCTGTTATCAAAGCACACTCTTCGTGGAGGAAAAAACCTGCGGAATAGATAAGCGAGTTTTGGTGCGTCTATTCCGCAGGTTATTTCCTCCACGAAGAGGCACAATAGAGTACCAAGAATGAATATGACATTACTTTCAAATTCAGGTAGGGCATTATTCGGAAATCTACTAAAATTGAACTCGCTTCCCCGCCCCCCCATAAGGTTGACGGGAAACAAGAACGGATATTTTGTATTGACTAGTCGCTGGAAGCATAAAGTATACAAGCATCGTAACCACATCCATCATCACTTTCGGAGGCTGTAAGATGTGTTGAAAGGCAAGCTAGTAAATACTACTAAACAAACAATCAAAATCAACATCTAGTCGACGTCTGAGTTCCTCGCTGACCTGGCATCTTTGACCGGTCTAGATATAAATCCCTGTTGTACCCCTGGATTAAGCGACATCGCATTTGGAGAACAACTACATACCTAGGTGGCTAGTTCAACGCCACTATTATTTTTGGCTCTTCATCTACCTAATGGGAAAGTTTTCGCTGGAGAGGAAGATATAGTGATAGGAAATAAGAGGTTGCTGAGAAAAATAAAAGGAAGGTAGCGTTCTACGCGGCTTGGCATTGTACAATATGTTGTTAGTAAGGCAACGGGTGGGTAGACAGTCCATTCAAGTGCTGATGTTGATGGTTCTTGGTTTATGAATGATACCTTGTTCCACGTTGGGGTCTGACGGGGCGCTGATGTATTATTTGGAATTTACCTGTTTAGGGCATATTGAAGAGGGCAGTTGTAAAGAAGACTACGAGCCTTCTTTCGCATTTGCCATTGTTTGTTTATCTACCACACGACACTGTACAATGCTGGCAAGCTGGGATGTATATTTAGACATTGGGAGGAAGCGCTAGCAGGTGTGATTGTGGGGGATGTGATTAGCATGCGCTGCCTCTAATTTCACCTTCATCATGTACACGCACACGCAGAGCTCTAGAACTTATTGTATTTCTTCTACCTTGCTGCACGGCCTCTGTATTCTCGTAGGCACTGAAAGTACCGGTGACAGAACACTTCGATTGTTGTTATTGAGGTTGTAGTGAAGGTTCCATAAATTTTTACCTCATTCGAGATTGTGGGGACAGCGAGCTTTTGAGGTTAAAGATGCCAGGCCCCTTCGTTTGTCATGATGGTATTTTCCGTCTATCCAACCCAAAACCTTCCTTCATGGCAACGAGCGTGAATATTGGTTGCTCGCCAGCCTCGATGTCCCCTTGAATACTGCTCATCTTGCTCAACCTGCGTATGGGAGCTCCATGCTTTACCACATAATGCCCAATCTTCTCAATGCAGCCCGATTCATGCGGTCATTGATAGATGCAATACCAGGCTCAGACTTCATGATCAAGACCTTTGGCAGATTATCGGACCTTAATGTAACGATTTCAGACCACAAATCGCTCGGTAGGGAGCGCCCTTCGATACTGGACTCCAAAGCATTGCGCTGCCTGTATGCATTGTTATTATTTCTTACCAAAGCTAGCTTCAATTTGGTGAACAGGTTGAGAGTCCTGCCGCGAACGAATTAGCATAGTAAAATGTCAAGTGCTTGGAGAGAGCCATGAAGCTCCCGTAGAGAAAAACAGATTTTCGGATGAGAATGAGCCTACCATCCAAGGCTTCGAATAGAGGCCTGACCACCATAATAATCAACATTGACCGTTATAGCAACCCGCTCAACGTTGCGGTGCACCTCATTCATGTCCAAACGGAAACCGACTTCTGCTGGGGCAACATTTATGAGGGTCCCACCGTAGAAATTGTTCAATGCGGGTAAGGAGTCGAAGAGCAGGATGTCATTCTTGTAATCGAAGTATACAGGTCTGCCGCCGAGTTGTTCTTTGAAAGCTCGACTGTATCCCTTGAGACCCACTTCTCTGGACTGCTGGCATGCGTGTAGCAAGGGGGGGATTTGATAGGTAGCTTTGGCTCGATAGATGTTGTCTGCATTTTTCTTTGGTCCCGCGTTACGAATCCTCTTGATCTCCTTGAAGTCCTTGGATATGGTGACGACTTGTGGTGGTGGGAAGGAAAGTTTCCAGATCATGTCTTTAATTTCGTTGGGCAACTTGGTGAAATCCCGAAAGGCGGCTTCATTGGCATCGTTGGTGACGATGGCTCGAGAATTGGTCATGGGTTTTCCCTTCACTCCACCTTCTACAGCCGGCTTTCGGGGACCAAAAATAGAGTTGACAATACCGGTGGAGCTTTCTTCTTTGCCTGGAACTGGATCGATCAGAGAAGGCTGAGTCTGTCCTGACGCTTTCGAGTTGTTGTCTAAATCGTCCCAGGACCAGTTCTGCTTGCCAGCCGGCTTTGATGGCGGGACCATTGGACTTGAAAACTTGTCGAACAAGCGGTTGTACTTGTCTTTTGCTTTTTGATCGACGTTGAAAGACTGACTAGCCTGACTTGGTCTGGATGTGCTGGAAGGCTGCTCTAGTTCCGTCAAGTCAATGACTACAGTTGGCTCACGGTGCTTGTAGTGCTGTGTGCCGCTGCCGCTGGTCTGGGACTGGGGCATGCTCATGTTCCAGTACTTGATTTTTTGCTTGAGAGACAGTTTCTGCGAGACGCGCACTTTCGAGATAGAAGGGGTCTTAGAAGTCAATGCGGCCTGCGCCCGCGGATCTGAATAAGGCATCTGCGAGTGTTAGTGAGCGCTGTTTGTACCTAGGTATACGTGGGAAAGTGAAACAGATGACAACGAGAGCAATTGTGAAAAATTCTGTCCACTCACTTTGAGACGGTGGAGCGTGACTTGGTTCGAGGCAACGTGCTTTGCTCAGAGGGTTTCGTCAAATGGAAAGCCTTTGGGAAGCCCTGTCCGGGAGGCTACGCGGTGGTGGAAAATTGAAGATTTGTGGTACCACCCCCTCTTGTATGGCCATGAAGATTTGGTTATTGGTTCACAGACAATGAACAACGCGAACCTTAAGCTGCAGGGAGATGTTTCAAGAGGAAAAGTCGTACTTTGTCAGGATGACTTACCACTCAAGATTCAATCTCAAATAGCTTTTATAGCTAGCAGAACAGGTCGCCTTTTGGAGATTCACCTCTCGAGCAGCATGTGCCTTGACATGTATAAAGCGGTCAGGAGGGTATGGGAAAGAATTTCAAAGAAAATGGCTGTTTTCGTCGCATGTTTGCCGAATGAAGGTTGGAAATGACAGCAATCATTTTTGTTAAATACGGGTCTTCACCACTGTCTGTCTTGGTTTTCATTGCATATCGCAGACCTCGATGCCGGCTCTGAGTTCAATTCAAACTCAACACAAAGTAACCGATTTGCAAGTACGGGTGAGTGCCAGGTGATCGTCCAGAAGCCCTTGGTCGTCGAAAGTGAGGTACCCTTGGTGGCCAAGTGCTAATATATGCAGCAGCGACTATCTCATGACCGCATTGGGAACAGCCTATTCACTGCTCGAAGATGAATCGACGAATCGTTAACGGTAGCGAAGGGCACGACTATATGGCCTAAATCCTGATAGAAACAGACTGTACTGGCCAAGAAATGACAATAAACATATAGGCAGAACTGTCTAATGCAATAGACAAACCGATGTCAAAACCCACGACTGGGGGATCACTTGCAAAAACAAGGGGGCATGATTGATGGGTATTTTTTTTGCCTGGTGTCTTACCTGCTATTCTTCTTCTTCTTCCTCATCACTGACTTCCTCTCCTGCTTCAATAGCCTTTTGCCGCCTCTTAGCAGCCTTCTCTCTCTTCTTATCTAGTAACTTCTTCAACCCCTTTGCACCATTGAACATCCCTCCTGTCCCTGCACCACAAGCCGCACAACTGGGGTCTTTCTTATACCTTTTCAACGCACAATTCAAGCAGAAATAGTGCCCGCACTTTGTCAAAATAGGATCTTTGTAGCCCTCCCTGCACAGAATACATGCAAACGGGATGCCCTCCAACATCGCATCATCGTCATCTGAGTCCTCATCCACCGCATCTCGATTCGCACTCGCCACCTTTGTTCCTCCAACTTTCTTGCCCTTAGTGACGTTCTCCCACTCTTTATCCAGTTGCCAGCCTTGCTTGTAATCTTCTCGTGCATGCAGAAATTTACAATTATCTCCAAAACCACAGAAACCAGTCTGCTTGTAATCTTTGCAAACATCTGGCGCGAAATCTGTGACGGTGATGGTTCTGATGTTTGTGGGTGCCTTCACGGGGCCCACGACTCGTTTTGGGGCATCTGCATTCTTTTGGATGAAGGTGGTTGCGTTCGCAAGACCTTTATATGTTCCATCTGTTACTCCAGCCGGGGCAGCTCTTGTGCTGCCGAGCAGGTTTTTGGTTGATAGGGCATCGGTGGCATGCTCGTCGTACCAGTCGCTCTGTTTGGTGGCGTCATTGGAGCTTTTCATGGTAGCGCTCCGGTCTGCAGAGTATTTTGAAGCTGTGAGGTCGGTATATGAGGTAGTGTTGTTCTTAGAGGATGCTGTTACAACGCCTGTATTCTTCTTCCTTCTTTTGATCTTTCGGCCGGATTCGTCTTCGGATGAGGAGTACGCTGAATCGTCGCTGTCCGAAGCTGGAGGTGGGGTGGCGGCTCGTTTTCGAAAGTTGGATTTACCCTTTGCGGAGCGTTTCTTGAAGATTGCTACTGGCGGAGCTGCTGGGGGAGCTACTGTAGATTCCATGATGCTCGACGGTCTCACAGTTACCGGGGGTTTGAGAGTATCGATAGTGTTGAAGGTTGTGTCGCGGTTTTGTTCTTGAGGCTGAGAAATATATTGTCATAATTAGGTAAGTACGGAGTGAGGCTGAGGTAGTGAGTGAGTGGATCAAGGAAGGCTGACTAATCGTCGAAGGATGAAGAAGCTCCAGGCCTCGCTGCTTCCCAGGATTTGGTGTCCGCTAGAGTAAACAACGGGAGAATTAATCCTGGCCATTTTGTTGAAAATTTCCAGTTTCTAATTTCAGCAAATTGCATAATCATGCAAGCCATAATAATATCCAGGGAAGCAAATACCTTGAATAAAAGTCATGATGCGTTGTTGTTTTGGAAGCGCGTAGACCAACCAGATTGCGTATATCTGGACAAGATGAGAAGTTCATTATACCGTACTTGTACTGGTACCGTAGTATAGTAAACAAAGCTGCCCGCCATGGACCAGTAAACCAGTAAACCAGTAACCAGTAAGGTACCACCAAAGATTCAATCCTCTAACGTCTCATCCCGCGCCGCGCTTCTACCTGCCCTGCCCTGCCGCCCTGTTCTCTTTTTACAGTACCATTCAATATCAGCGTCCTTTTGCCGAAAATTTAGCTTCCCCACTACTTTTTAGTGCGCACACTACTAAAATCTCGTGAAACCTATAAATCCTAGGCTAATAAGCATTCTTTACCTAGACTTTCTATCTAGCTTATTATAAATCTTTTTAAAGCTATTCCTAGTACTAGTTTAAGCTATATAATGCCTTCCTAGAAGCCTACCTATAGATCTACTCCTAAAAAGACTAAACCTATAGTAAAAACGCTATTAGTACCCCTTAAAAAAACCCCTACCTCTTTTATAAAACCCTTCTCTACTAAAACTATGATTAAACTTAAGACAAAAGCCTCTATTATTCCTACTCTTAAGTTGCTAAAGAAGAAGCTAAAGCTGAAGCTACTTATAAAGTAGAATATTATAAAGATCCTAGATATTCTTCAAGAGGAGGAAGAGGAGGAAGAAGAGAGTAAAGGAAGAGAAGAAGTAAGAAAAGAAGAAGTAGGAAAAGAAGAAGCAAGAGAAGAAGAAGTAGGAGAAGAAGAAGTAGGAGAAGAAGAAGTAGATAAGGATATACCTACTTAACCTCTCCTCTTAAAGTTATTCTAGCTTACCTTTAAATACAACCTCTTCTTAGATAACGAGCTAGCTAGAGTAAACTTAAGAATAGTAGATCTTCTAGATAAACCTAATAGTAGTCTATATTTCATATATAGCTACTAGGCGAGATCTAAGATTAAGGCGTATATAAAGCTAAAAGGATATAGAAGGAATCCCTAGGTGCCCTCTTATTAGACTAGCAAATATAGTACTATAAAAGACAATTAATTAATTAAGATCATAAATTCGATAGATTAGGATACCTTTAAGGGACTAATAAGAGCGACTAATACTTATAAAGCTATTATTACTATTAACTAGGGATTAAGTTTTACTCCTAGAGAAGCCCTTCTTCTAGAAGACCCTAAATCTAAGGGTAAGGCTAAAGATAAGGTAGTAAAGTACATATTATCTAATAATAAGGCTAAAGTATAGAGCTATAAAAAGGGGTCTAGTACTTCTAAGATAAAGTTAAAGGTTTAAGACTATATCTAATCAGATAAAGGCTTAAAGTATAAGGTATTATAGGAGATTAAGACGTATTAAGAGTATATAGATAAGGAATATATCAATTTTAGTAGATCTTACTAGATTAGGGAGGAATCTAGGGTATATTTTAAGCTTTACTAGTATAATGTTTTGCTCTAGGCTAATTAGATTCGCCTTATTAAAGGCTATATAGCTAATTAGATCTCCTTTAAGCTAATAGAAGTACTAGATTTAAGAGCTAAGAAGGCTACCTAGATAGTAGGACAAAAGAGTACTACTACTCTCCTACTAGTGCCCTAAAATGAAGCTATTCCTGCTCTATTTGCCTCTAGATCAGGGTATATACCTTTATATATAATACTCTTGCCTCAAATAATATCTCTATTTAGGAATCTATATACTTTCCCTCCTCTTCTACTAGCTCCTACTTAATATATCTACTCCTCCTTACCTCTATCTAACTACTACTATAATGATATTAAGCTTACGAACTTTATTAAAAGGAGCTAGTATTACTAGTAGTAGTAGCGAAATCGCTTCGATAATAACAATTAATATTACCTCCCCTAGTATAGGCCTAAGTAGAAGGAGAGGGCGCTAGTACCCCTCCGCAATACTAGTAGCTTTAATAGATCTCTCTCTATATAATAGTCTAGTCCAATTCGGTCTACTATCTCAAATAGTACTATTCTCTAAACGTTTTATAAGCATTTAAGAAGTATAGCTCACTTCTAAAGTCGCGCTAGTAGCGTAGATACAATTATAATAAAAGCTAGGTATATAGATTAGACCTTAGAGTAATTCTAATATATTAATATAAAGAAGTATAACCTACTAGTAGGTCTACTAGAAGATATACTACTTGAGATTACTAGGTTTAAAGAAAAAGTAAAGGCTTAGGATAGGAATACTTAAAGGTCCTTCTTATATACTTTATTAAGATAAAGTGATTCCCTATTTATAGGTCATTCTAGGGCTAAATCTTAGTAGGAAGATAATAAGTATAACCTTAGCTAAAGCAGAATAATTACTAGGCAAGATAAGTATAATAGTATATTTATTAAGGAGCAATTTGTAGATAAAGAGGATTTATATAATAAGTAATTAATAGATTTATCGATTTTAAGGGTGAATTTTTATCGCTTAGCGATTTTTCCTATATAATGATACATTCCTAAAATAGCTAGAACTTTATAATAATATAATAGAAAATTGAACTAATAGACTTAAAAGATATACAATTAATCAAATAATCATCCCTACTTATAGGATTAAAATTCTATTAAGAAGTAGTAGAGTTCTAGTACTTTCTATAAGATATAGCTATTAAGGCTAAAA